>JAHDVE020012150.1:0-239061 GCA_022606495.2 Halesus radiatus | reverse complement strand
AAAATAAGAAGGTTTGTTTGGGTGGAATATTTTCAACATGGAAAACACAAGTAGGTACCTACTTAAGAACTTTATTCTTTACTTATATTTTGAAACAATAAATATTAAAATAAAATAGCCACATTGCAACAAAAAAAAAAACTTCACAAAAAATTCAAAGAAACTCACTCAAAAATTGACTATTCAAATTTCAGTGAATCTATAAAAAAATGCAAAGAACTCTCTAAAATCTGTTACAAATCACATATTAATTATATCGAGAACACAGCTTTAAAATCAAACAATCTCTGGAAATTTCTTAAAAAAATAAACAATGACAGTACTGACTATCCAGCAGAAATGCACATGGATGATAAATACGCCAACTGTACACAAGATATTGCAAATCTTTTCTCAGATTTCTTCAAAAATGTATATGATGATGAAACACCAGAAGAAAATATACCCTCATACACTTTTAAAAAAACCACACATTTAACCAATTGCTTCATCACGGAAGAATCTGTTAAAAGGAAATTATGTTCCCTAGATATAAACAAATTAGCAGGCCCGGACACCATTCCGTCAATTTTCCTAAAAAAATGGTCCTCTGTATTGTCTAAGCCACTGAGCATTCTATTTAACCATCTCCTGTCGTCTGGATATTTTCCCATCTACTGGAAATCCAGCTTTATTATCCCTATATTTAAAAAAGGTGACGAGACTGACATTTCAAACTATCGGCCAATATGCATACAATCTGTATTACCCAAAATCTTTGAATCTCTGGTTCTGGATGAAATATATCCCACACTAATAGAAGTAATAAATGACCAACAACATGGCTTCATCAAAGGTAGATCAACTACAACAAATTTATTACTTTTTCAAAACAATATATTGGAGGCATTTGCAAAAAATAAACAAGTTGACTGTATATACACTGATTTCTCGAAGGCTTTTGATAAAGTATCTCACAAAATACTGATCCGGAAACTTCATGCCCTGGGAATTGGAGGAAATATTTTAAAGTGGTTAAGTAGTTACTTATCAGATAGAACCTTGTTTGTTAAAATAAAATCTTTTATATCCAAATCGTTTTCCGCTACTAGTGGCGTACCGCAAGATAGTCACCTTGGTCCGGTTTTATTTCTTGTCTTTATAAACGACATAGTCAACGGCTTTAAAGGTGTCAAAGTTTTGCTATTCACCGACGATATTAAATTATATAGAGAAATAACTGATTCAAACCACTGTCAAATTCTTCAGTTTAATATTGACATGCTAAATAACTGGTGCTCACAAAACAATTTATATCTAAATGTTGAAAAATGTAAAACTCTAACCTTTTTCAGAAAGAAAACGTCTCTCTTTTTTGACTATTCAATAAATCAAATAAATCTACAAAGAGTTACAGAAATGAGAGATCTCGGCATTATAATGGATGAGAAACTAAATTTCACTGCTCACATTCAACAAATTGTAAATAAAGGTATGAAAACTTTAGGATTTATATTAAGAACAATGAAAAATTTTCAATCGTTACAAGTAATAAAATTATTGTACATAGCCCTAGTTAGAAGTTTAATTGAACATAATTCCATAGTGTGGTCGCCTTTCTACAAAATACATATTCACAATGTTGAAAGAATTCAAAGAAAATTTTTGCGTTTCATAAATTTTAAAGTAAACATACCTTTAGAGCACATAAATTACCCATCGTTAATGAATATTTTAAATATTCCAACATTAGAAAACAGACGGAAAATTAACGACATAACCTTTTTACTAAAATTGTTAAACTGTAAATTAAATTGTTCTGAACTCCTGCATTTAATAAACTTGTACATACCCAATCGAACTACAAGACAGACATGATCTTTATCCCGTTCTAATTATAGTTTGAATTCACCAATTCAACGCTTACACAGTCTTGGTAACAAATACTTAAATGATATGGATGTATTTGACAATAATCTAAACTTGGCAAATTTCAAAAGGAGGATGAGTGATTTGTTTCTGCCTGGTTTATAAATTATTGTTAACTACAACTTTTTACATTATTTGTTATCAATGTCAGTATTGACTTGGTGGATATTGCACCCGTTATTTTTTATTTTTTCTGTTACTGTGTATTATTAGTTTTTGGTGCAGTTACTGTAATGTGTTTTGCACCTGTGTGAATATTATAACTAACTAAATATGTAAAAGCCCATATAGGGCGTATATAATATAATAAATAAATAAAAATAATAATAAAAATGCATTCATTTCGCTGTCAAATCAATTATGGCACCCAAACGACAAGCATTAATTTACAACTTCATAACTCTATTACAAGAAAATAAACAATCCCGAGCAAGGTCGGGTACACATCAGCCAGTCTTGGTATAAAAGAAATAATATTTTTCGCCTACTAGCTTTTAACGCGCGTCGTCATGTATCCATTTTAGCACCTAATTTTTCAGAAAAATGGCCAGGTAGTTAGTTTTTATATAATAATAATAATAATAATAATGATTAGATAATCTTTATAGCGCCCCTTTTTGTAAAAAAAATCACAATAATAATAGTTGCTTAAATATTATATCCTGCAAATTACATTTTTCCACTGTAGGTACCATGAGTTTCCGGACACCATGTAAATTATATTATTGCCTGACTATTGTCAACAATATTAATAATTATCATACGGGTAGTTAAATATCATACTGAAATTTATAATATTACAATTAGTACTTCCTCACATTATATTTTCCACCGTACAATAATATAATTATGTAACATATATTGTACTTATACTTAAAGTGGAAAGTACTATCAAGACTTACTGTGCAATATTTTAAAGCCGCAAACGAATCGCGCTGTATGAAACGTGAATAGGGTGTTTTCACTGTTTTTTTTTTCTTTGTCTATAAATGGCATGGCATTTTAATTTTATCTTTATGTTTATGAGTAAATTCTGAATAACCATTTTAAATGCTCCATTTTTATATGCCCCCAAAATAACATATTCGTTTTTGTTCATGAATATAGCGTTCTTGACGTAACGCCGACCAACGTCAGTGACAGTCGTCTTACCAGCTAGTAGCGTTATGTACATCATAATGACGTTGTATCCGGTTCGCACCGTTTTGTGATATACGATTTTAGATCGTTTTTAAAATCAATAATTGTGAGTAAAAACTGGAAAATTACATGATTTTTAGTGCGATTATCAGAATTAGAAATATAAACTTTAAATATTTCATATATTTTAACGGTATCCGTAGTTTGTGAAAATGCTCTATCGGTCCGGTCTCTAATTTCTCGCATTAGTCATTGGGAACGCCCTTAACCGATTTTATTTTAGGGTAATATGAAAATACGGAATTGAAATAAACACGATAGTGAGAAGCATGGGGATATAAATACGGGACGCATGTCAACTTGGAACTGACAACCCTGCCTGTAATATGTAATGATGGGTATGTACCGCTTGTAGTTCAATGTTAGCAGTGCCTACAGACGATCCAACTTGATGGGGATACAGCAAGTTGGATTGGATCATGGGATTAGGTCTCTTCGTGGGATTTGGGTCCAATACAGTACTCTCACACAGATGCATGACTTACATGCAGCGTGTTTCCTTTTAGACTTAATATTACAAAAAAATAAAAATAAAGGTTATATCACAAATTAGAGTTCGAAGCTAAAGCGTGTTGATGTCGGTTATATAAATAGTATTTTAGCATGACAAATTTAGTTTTATTTCATTGTTATTAAAATACAGTTTATTGAAATAAATGTCATCATCTTCAGGACTGAATTCAAATGGATATTGATAAACAGTTACAAAGTATTCGCACTGTTCCTCGATTAGGGACATTCTTGAGCAGGATATACCTTAATATTATGAATGCTAAACACTGTTTCCACAATAACAATTATCATAAAATACCAATTTATAAAAAGCCCTACATAATTCAACTTATCGAACATCATGCATAACAATAAAGGGACAGATTTGTTTTTATTACGTTCATTGTAACATTTATATATTGATTTATACATTTATTGTCATCAACGGTCTTTGTCTAAGCGTATATTTATTAGTAATATAGTCCAATCAATGAATTTGATGAAAACTAAAATAAACAAAATGTAGTAGAATAATTAAAACAAATAAATCGAATCTTGAAGAAGATAATATTAACACATCCCAAATGAAACACGAATCCGAAAAACAGAAAAATAAAATGGTATCTTTTATTTTTATTATTCTTTCGATACCTTTTTATTATTATTTTTTTTTTCTGTTGTTTTTTTCGGATTCGTGTTTCATTTGGGATGTGTTAATATTATCTTCTTCAATGATTAAATATTACAATGAGGTATATGAACTTCAATAAGTTAAAAAAAAAATTAACAAATAAATCTATTATAACCTTAGAGTAACAGGTATATTATTACTCTAAAAATTATAACGATGTCACTTTAAAACAATGAATACTGGAACTATTTCACTCGCAATATCATCGGAAACCGATATGAATAGGGCACGCTATAACCGCTGGAACAATGTTATTTTATGACCACCAAATAAACTTGCTGTCCTTTTCCCACCAGTGACAACAAGTAGGCGTAAACAAGCTAAAGGGCTGTTGATCGCCGGTAGAAGCGTATACCGATGCACAAATACATTCAATGCTAAGCATGTGTGGTTGGTTCCAACTCTCGTCGAGTTATCGTGCCGGAACTATTGGCTTACGGCATTCAACGGATGGTGTATGAGCAAAACCGCTAACCGAAATATTATAATTCCTAATTAATAAAAAAATACTTTGTGTAAATCACTATTTAACATATGCATATCAACATGTCTCGGAAGCGAAGCTTCCCTCATCAGGATACAAAGCATACTGAGAAATAATTACAAGAGTAGAGAAAAATAATAAAGACGTATTATAATTTTTATTAATAATAAAAACATATTTTATGAATAGGTATTATTGTGAAAGTAAATTTAAGAGAAATATATTAGATTATTAATAATATTTAATAGACGATTATGATTCCGTTGGCGGGCCGTTGAAAGAGGATCCTTTTCAACTTGCAACCCCAACCGAGTTGAATCGTCTGTAGTCGCTTTACAACAGCCCGCCAACGAAATAAAAATAATTCGGTGGGCGGTTTTGCTTACACACCAACCGGCCGGACATATTGAATGTCGGATTGTCTGTAGACTATATTACCCCGTTCCTATAAATATTAAACAAAGGCTATTATTGATTATTACAGTTTGATATTTCGGTTACTCACGGAGAATTATAAATTCCTTTGGTGTTACATTAGTATTTTGTTATCCGTAATCTCTGATTTGTAAACACAGATATTAGAAGCGGATAGTACCGACTACCGAGTAGGCAAAATTATAAGATTTGTTAGCGAATTTGTGAAAATCATGAATACAATTTGGTACTTTGTATTTATGATTTTGGAAAAAGGTGTACATAAATAGGTGTAGGTATAACGGTGGCGTGCAATCCATAAAGACTGAAATGCTGTGCCTACCCTTTTTTATATCAGTACCGAATAAGAGTGCCAACTGCTCCCAACCGTCTGGAGCCAGTGAGACTATGGCATCCCCAATTAGGTTATGTTGTGAGACTAAAGGTTGAGGAGAGGGAGGCGAACAGGAGAAGAACATTATTGAAATAGAAGAACATGTTACGCAAAATATTAAACGAATGCGAAAACTCTACTACATATTCCTCAAACTAAGAAATATTTTACAAAAATCTATGCTACTGAAGGTTTACTATGCTTTAGCACAATCAAATCTAAAATATGGGATAATAGGCTAGGGATGAGCGTGTAAAATAAATTTAGCCCCATTGGAAATAGTCCAAAGAAGACTAAATAAAATAATTTTAAAAAAACCTCATACTTATTCAACCTGTGAGTTATTAAACGAATTTAAAGTTTTTGATTTAAATAGAATACATCAAAAAGAAAATCATTACTTCAAATCCATAAAGAAAAGCCAAAATTAGGGTTATTGAGCTAGTGGTAAGGATAGTGGTAGGGGTTGAGGTAGGGGTAGGGCTAGGGGTAGGAGTAGGTGTAGGGTTGAGGGTAGGGGTAGGGGTAGGGGTAGGGGTAGTGGTAGGGGTAGGGGTAGGGGTAGGGTTAAGGGTAGGGGAAGGGGTAGATGATGGGGTAACACATCACAACCGCAAAGCTTTACTCCAAACCATTTATAGCCCCGGGCAACGCCGGGTACTTTAGCTAATATGTATAAATCGGTAAGGAACTATTTATTCAGTTGGCGACAACAACTAGTGTAAGATATAATGGCCATCTTCAAATACCCAATACACAATTCTTACCTGCACTAACGCAAAGCCTATCTTTGGTCATAGAGCAATGTACGCAACTACGTATAGGTATAAGGAACGAAAGTTGGCTTCCTTTTAATATATTTAATTTAATTTATGTAGGTATAAGCCTGAGGGGGTACTTTTTTGATACGTTTTATAAATTGAAAAATCAGTTTTTATTGCTAGATAATAGAGTCCCATTAGCTCAGTGACTAGAGCGTTGTCCCAGCAAGCTCTTGGGTTCGATTCCCAGATGCGACTGATACCCTTTTATTTTCTGTATCCTTTTCTGTTTCATATTTTATTTGAGATTTGTTAAAATTATCTCCTACAATAATTAAATATTACAATGAGGTTTATAAACTTCAATAAGTTATTCCAATAAATAGAATATTCAGCGCCCTTGAGGTGATTTTTCACAAAAACGGCGCTATATCTAACTATTATTATTATTATTATTCTTTCTAGCTTTGTAGAAAAGTCAATAGACGTCTCATTTAAATAACAATCACATAGGTATATCCGAGACACTATCTAGATTGCAAATATTTCGGGTAGAACTTTGCAATCATACAAAAAGATAGGAGCCAATAATATTGGAAAGTCTTAAATTTGAAGGATGGTATCAACGAAAATGACGTAATAGGGTCACATTAGCTCAGTGGCTAAAGCGTTGTCCCGGTAAGACAGAGGTCCTGGGTTTGATTCCTGAATGCGACTGATATCTTTTTTTTTGTTTTCTGTGTCTTTTTCGTTTCATATTTCATTTGAGATGCGTAAATATTATCTTGTCCAAATATTTATACAGGTTTAAAGTTTAAAGAAACGTATCAGATGTAGTCTAAATAGATAAACGTTTAAAAAAATATTCTTTTGAACAAAGCAGCCATGTTGATGACCAATCTGTAACCTAACCTCCAGTAGAAGCATAATAAGTAGAGAAAACTAATATAAATTAACATCCCGTGAGATAAACAGTGATCGGAGAGTTAATATACCAGTATGTATACAGAATTATATAGAAATTATTTTAAAAAATTAAAAAAATATATATACATATTAAATTTAAAAATAACAAGAACACGTAACAAACAAATGGGTATAAAAAGAAGAAAAAAAGACCCGATAAACTACTTTTTAGTAGTTTGTGTTGACAATTTTTTTTTCAGTGTTAAAACCATAAATTTTTGTTTATGTTAATATATATATATATATAATATATATATAGAGATCCCCTCTCGTACTATGTTGATCAGACGCGACGGTACGCCAGGAATTTGTTGATCCGAAGGAATTTGTTGATCCACCCTAATTTGTTGATCCAATACCAAAGCAGGCATATAAACGTTGATCCAAAAGATCAACTTTCGTCACATAGATTTTGCTGTAAACCACGCCCATTTTTCCATCACATATACATTTTACACTTTTCCCTTTGTTGATCCGATTTGAATGAACCAATCAGGACGCTTTGTTTATCAAAGGCGTGCACGTGGTCCTTCACCGTGTTCATTTGTTGATACGATTTAAATCAGAGTGCTTTGCTTATCAACTGGTATATCTGGTTCTTAGCGAGTATGGGTACCGCCGCCCACTACCTGGACGATTTTTTTGCAAATACCGCACAAGAGTCCCAACTGCTTCTAACTTGGGAGATTCAATTTTGGAGGCAGGTGTAGGCACCGCCACCCAGGAACCATTTAATGGATAACCAACACCTCTGCCATAAATCACATCAAGTGGTTCGCTATGTTTGGTGACTTAGCAGGGTGCCCAGGTTCATCCAGGTGAGATTTGTACATGTCTTAACAGTAGAGTATGTATGAAATGATGTATGATTTTTCTATGTGAATACCGCACGAGAGTCCCAATCGCACAAGAGTCCCAACCGCACAAGAGTCCCAACTGCTTTCAACCTAGGACTTTTAATTTGAAAGGCGGGGTAGGTACCGCCGCCCCAGGATTTAATGGATAAGCAACACTTCTACCATAGGTCACCCCAAGTCGTTTGTAAAGTTTGGTGACTTAGCAGGGGTGTCCGGGTCCATGGGGGGTTAAGTTTGTGCACGTCTTAACAGTAGAGTTTGTATGAAATGATATATGATTTTCCAATGAGAATTCCGCACAAAAGTCCCAACTGCATAAGAGTCCCAACTGCACAAGAGTCCCAACTGCTTTCATCCTGGGAAATTGAATTTGAAAGGCGGGTGTAGGTACCGCTGCCACGGGATTTAATGGATAAGCATCACCTATACCGTAGATCACCCCAAGTCGTTTGCTAAGTTTGGTGACTTAGCAGGGGTGTCCGGGTCCGTGGGGGGTTAAGTTTGTGCAGGTCTTAACAGTGGAGTTTGTACGAAATGATGTATGATTTTTCTATGTGAATACCGCACAAAGGTCCCAACTGCACAAGAGTCCCAAATGCACAAGAGTCCCAACTGCTTTTAACCTGGTAGATTTGATTAGGGAGGCAGGTGTAGGTACCGCTGCCCCGGGAATCATTTAATGGATAACCAACACCTCTGCCATAAATCACATCAAGTGGTTCGCTATGTTTGGTGCCTTAGCAGGGGTGCTCGGGTTCATGGGGGGTTAAGTTTGTGCACGTCTTAACAGTAGAGTTTGTATGAAATGATATTTGATTTTTCAATGAGAATTCCGCACAAAAGTCCCAATTGCACAAGAGTCCCAACCGCACAAGAGTCCCAACTGCTTTCAACGTCGTAGATTCGATCTAGGAGGCAGGTGTAGGTACCGCTGCCCGGGAACCATTTAATAGATAACCACACCTCCGTCATAGGTCTCACCAAATGGTTAGATTTGTTTGGTGAATTAGCAGGGTGCCCGGGTTCATGGGGTTAAGTTTACGCCCGTCTTAACAGTAGAGTTTATGAAATGATATATGATTTTTCTATGAGAATTCCGCACAAAAGTCCCAATTGCACAAAAGTCCCAACCGCACAAGAGTCCCAACTGCTTTCAACCTGGTAGATTCGATCTAGGAGGTAGGTGTAGGTACCGCTGCCCAGGGAACCATTTGATGGATAACCAACACCTCTGTCATAGGTCTCACCAAGTCGTTCGCTAAGTTTGGTGAATTAGCAGGGGTGCCGGGTTCATGGGGGTTAAGTTTGTGCACGTCTTAACAGTAGAGTTTGTATGAAATGATATTTGATTTTTCTATGAGAATTCCGCACAAAAGTCCCAATTGCACAAGAGTCCCAACCGCACAAGAGTCCCAACTGCTTTCAACCTGGTAGATTCGATCTAGGAGGCAGGTGTAGGTACCGCTGCCCGGGAACCATTTAATAGATAACCACACCTCCGTCATAGGTCTCACCAAATGGTTAGATTTGTTTGGTGAATTAGCAGGGTGCCCGGGTTTATGGGGTTAAGTTTACGCCCGTCTTAACAGTAGAGTTTATGAAATGATATATGATTTTTCTATGAGAATTCCGCACAAAAGTCCCAACTGCACAAAAGTCCCAACTGCACAAGAGTCCCAACTGCTTTCAACCTGGTAGATTCGATCTAGGAGGTAGGTGTAGGTACCGCTGCCCAGGGAACCATTTGATGGATAACCAACACCTCTGTCATAGGTCTCACCAAGTGGTTAGATTCGTTTGGTGGATTAGCAGGGGTGTCGGGGTTCATGGAGGTGAGATTTGTCCAGGTGTTAATAGTAGAGTTTGCATGAAATGATATATGATTTTTCTATGAGAATTCCGCACAAAAGTGCCAACCGCACAAGAGTCCCAACTCCCTTCAACCTGGGAGATTCAATTTGATCGTTTTTAATTTAATTTAAAGCCCACCATAATGCTTATTTTGAAAATATATATTTTTTAATATTATATTTCAGAGTATTTTAAGTAGATGGGCCAAAACTTTTTTTTAAATCACCGCTAGCCCCCAAATAATTGTTAAAGGTGCATCTAAAAACGCAAAAAATCAATTCGTTTAAGGGCCTCTATTTCATAATGTACTAGAAAAATGGATAAATTACTTTTAATACGATATAGATATACATACTAGATATTTACTATACTTTTTGATTAAAAAAATATCATTAGTCTTAGGTGAGTATTTTGGCCAAATCCAAAATTAAATTTTGTTTGAAACAGGCCGCGCAGCCGTTCCTCTTAACAATCAAGTATGTATGAAATGCTGTATGATTTTTCTATGCGTATACTGCACAAGAGTCCCAACTGTTTGCAACTTAGGAAATTGAATTTGAGAGACGGGTGTAGGTACCGCCACCCCGGGAATCATTTAATGGATAACCAACACCTCTGCTATAAGTCACTCCAAGTGATTCGCTAAATTTGGTGATTTCGCAAGGGTGCTCAAGTTTATGGGGTGAGGTTTGGCCTCCCCAACCAGACTCTTTCGACCCATCATTGCCTAGTACCAGTGACAGTGGGATGGATGGATTCATACGTCACTCCTGGACGCAGTGACCCCCAGATTCGTACCCACCCCTCATACCTTTTTCTTGCCCTGAACTTCCTTCCTTTCCCTTAAAATACCTTCCACACAACATCCCCAAATATGATATTGGCCTTGCATATATGTAGACTTAAAGTAAAAAAAATCTGGAGCCAGTATATATGTTGTGTTAATTGACTAAATTGTAAAATAACACAAATTAATCAAATGAAATTGCTTAAATGGCTTTTGCCGTGTTTGACCAGATATGAATAGCCAGGTACTTCCTCACCTTCCTCACCTTCCTCTACCCATCAGCCTCACAACATACCCCATTTTGGGGTACAAAAGTCTTACTTGCTCGAGCGGTGCTCACATGAATAAAAGTGAGTTAGGTACGCTATAATTTGTTTTCATTATTTAATGTTCAAACGATGAAACAGTTTTACTAAAATTTATAATAAAAATAAAACCGTACAAAATATATTTTTAAAAATAAGTTTAAAAAAATGATTATTAAATAATGTTGGCGATAAACCGTTTTACTAAAATTTATAATAGAAAAAAAAAACGTGGAAAAATATTTAAAAAGAAAAATTAATAAAATCGGCACAAGTTGAATTTGACCTGTAACCACCATAACTAATCAATAATTTGGTGACCGACGTAACCGCTCACCTAGTTGTCTCGTGGTGGAAATTGCTAATTTTAGCTATTTATAGTGATTAATTGTTATTTTTGTGAAAAACCGTTTATTATAAATTTATTGTTTGAGGACTGTACGATATATGATTTTGTATAAAAATTGCTTGAAATGGCTTACGCCGTCTTTGGTGACCAGATCTGAATAACCAGGTACTTCTCCATCTTCCTCTAACCAATCTCCTTCTCATCTCTTCTGCCATCAGCCGCACAACATACTCAAATTTAAATAATAATACAAAAATTAAAGTAATAAATTTTAACAAAATTGTTTTAAGTTTACCATATATAACTAACTAATCATCATGCCGTTTCTGCAGGGTTAGGCAGAGAGAAAAGACCGCCACACAATTCTGTCTTGGCACACACTCCTTGCTTCGTTCATATTCATACATCTTATACATACTCTTGTATTATTCAGATTGATATGGCCCGACTCAAGTATTTAGTCGTATCATTTAGTATCAATATTACGTCCAAGATGAACAATTAACTTCATCAATGAGGAGAGAAATTAATTTGATCTCCTTTGAAGGCTTAATGTAATTTATTAGCTGAATGAAAAATATTAACAAATCTCAAATGAAACATTAAACAAAAAAACCACATCGTAATGACGGCGTGGAATAATACCTACTTACATAAAACTTAGATAATGCAAATTTGAACGGAAATTTTGAAAAATTTTGTTGCGGAAACAAAGGAACGGATTAATAATATGAACCTTTCTAATCACAAATATCTCTTTTATTGAGTTAGGCTAGAAATAATCTAGTTTAAAATAAAATTCAAACTATGTTTTATCGGCGATATCAAACATATTTTTTACGCGAAAGAAACAATCTTCTAATGAGCGATTAATTGTACTATTTTCTCTTACATTAAAAAAAGCTTATAGTTTAACCCAATATAATACTAAAAAAATAATTACGTAGGTATAGAAAAAATATGTTTCCTACTTACAACAATCCCATAACTTTTTTTAACTCTTTTTTATCAAAAGCATTCACTTGTGAATGGAGAGGAACTCACACTAATAAGTAGGTACCTTATTGGAATATAAATATCAAATAGAAATTAAATTTATAAAAATAAAAATAAGTTTCTTATGCTGACAATTTGTAATTCTAATAATTAATATTAATTGCACTAATTAATATAAATTCCAATTTTTAAGTGTTTTAGTGAATACAACATTTAATTCCTAACTTTTATTTTATTTATACCGTCCCCTTTATAGAATATTATAAAATATCTGAATTTTAACAATTTTCTACCACCTTACAAACTGTTCTTTCGTTGCTCAAGTTGACAAAAATGTTTATAGTTTGTTGTCTTTCCAACGCATACACACACTATTTGAAAGAAGAGAGACCTCATAATTATTGTATCGCTCCGCACCATCTCGCCCGCTACAAGCGGTCGACTACCGTGGATTTTAGGGAATTCCCTTATAAGGGAGAGTTCAATTTCTGAACAACGGTTATTTGCTCAACGGAGAGAGACG
Source organism: Halesus radiatus (assembly GCA_022606495.2). NCBI lineage: Eukaryota > Metazoa > Arthropoda > Insecta > Trichoptera > Limnephilidae > Halesus > Halesus radiatus. The sequence continues at coordinate 226,083 of JAHDVE020012150.1, read as the reverse complement.
CTGGCGGCTTGACTGTGGGACTGAGAGAATTCGTAGATTTGCGTTCTCTTTGCGATGACCCCCCCCCCTTCTCGCCGCCCGGCCCAAATCACGTTCAAAATCTTCGTTGTACCTACATACATATTCATTTCTGGATCAACCTGTATCTAGAAACTGAATACACATTCATTTCTAGATCAACTTGTATCTAGAAACTGAGAATACATCAAACGGAGCAACGAAAGGAGAATAAATTAGTAAAACATATATGATCAACTTGTATCTAGAAACTGAATACACAATAGACACTTGTATCTAGAAACTGCGAATACATCAATCGGAGCAACGAAAGGAGAGTAAATGAATAAAAAATAAATTGAACGTATGCTCAAGGAGAATAAATGAATAAAAAATAAATTGAACTTATGCTCAAGTCGGTGCTTGAAAATAGACTGTAAGATTAATTTGAAGAAACTCAAATTAGCTGATCTAACAGACAATGAAATCTCTATACATTTATTTTATTTTATTTATTAAACTTAAAATAGTTCCACTTCATGCGGTCTAATATAAACTTATGTATTTTTACGTATTGCTTATTTCCAATACTTAATGCATACATAATTTTTATATCCTACTCTCAATATTCTTAATTTAGGTACCTATTTTTTTTAATTCAGTGTTTACTAAGCTATATACAAATTGATGCCTTTATAGGTACTGTAACAGTAAACAATTTTGTGTTTGGGATTTTTTTTTGTCTAATATCTTCTTTCTTTCTTGTATGGTATGTGTGGAAGTTTTTATTGTAATACAGTTTGTCTCTAAAGTAAGGTGGTTGTAAATTGTTAATATTCTATTTTTTATATTCTATAAAGGGGACGGTATTAGAAATTAAGTGTTTTATTATTTAAAACAATTAATAATTAGAATTAATATAAATTAATACAATTAAAAGTTGACAGCGTAAGATAATTAAAAAGTTTTTTATCTAATTCTCATCTATATTTGGTATTTATATACCAAGAAGTGTAAATTCGTCTCCATTTACAAGCGAATGCTTTTGATACAATATAATAGTACAAAAAAGGTCATGGGATTGTTTTTAGTAGGAAACACATTTTTCTTATAACTACATAATTATATTTTTTTAATATCATCTTGGATTAAACCATAAAATATTAAATTATATAATTAATAATGACTCCACAAAGTTATCAATCATTTGAAGAAAACATAAAATATTTTTTTAATATATGAGAAAATATCACAATTACTCGCTCATTAGAAGATTTCGCGTAAAAATAATTTTTAATATCGCCAATAAAACACAGTGTGAATAAAACAATATTATTTCTAACCTACCTCAATAAAACAGATGCTTGTGATTAGAAAGGTTCATATTATTATTTCGTTGATAAAGTTAATTGTTCATCTTTGAGCGGAATATTTTTATTCCTTTGTAACTTATACGATTGTTAAAAACAATTACCACATATTTTTTTAACAGAATAAATTATCCAAAATAATACCATCTTATCATTTTGAATAAGAGAAATTGTTCTCAAATTAATTGCATTTTGTCAGCGCGCTAAGGGTGATATTTAAAAAGCAACAACGCCAGCGGCTGGACTGTAGGACTGAGAGAATTCGTAGGTTAGCGTTCTATTTCCGTGTGACGAACTCCCCCCCCCCTCTCTCCCCGCACGCCTCAACCCATGTTTACAATCTTCGTCGTACCTACATACATATTCATTTCTAGATCAACTTGTATCTAGAAACTGAGAATACATCAAACGGAGCAACGAAAGGAGAATAAATTAATAAAACATATATGATCAACTTGTATCTAGAAACTGAATACACATTTATTTTAGATCAACTTGTATCTAGAAACTGCGAATACATCAATCGGAGCAACGAAAGGAGAGTAAATGAATAAAAAATAACCGTTAAACTGGAGCAAATTTCTTATATTTTGATGACGAACATACCGACTGGGGTCAGTTGCAAACTGACAACCTTGGTAATAATAAAGGCACTGTTGCCAACTCGTGCAGATGTATCCCACCGGAGCCAAGATAAACGGTGTTAAAGGTAGATCAACAAAGGTCATGTAAATCTTACTAGATCAACATAGTACGGGAAGAGGTGATTATATATATATATATATATATAATTGTGATTTTAGGTGTGAAACAACCTTAGGTATACAGCATTTATCAAATAAATGATGATGTTATCAATAAAGCCAATAGAATGCTGGGATTTTTAATTTGTATCTCAAAACCCTTTCGCAACATAAAGATTCTACTCCCTTTACACCGTGTAATCCGCCCCCACTTAGAATATTGCACCGATATGGACACCTTTATACCAAGGCCACATTGAAGGAATCGAAAGCATTCGACGTAAATTCTTTAAACATATAAATTATTAATTTAATTAACACTTTGCAAATAATACCGAATCCTTAAAATTCCATAACTTCATCACGCTTCAAACGCGACGTAAAATTTTTGATCAAATCTTGTTGTTTAAAATTATGAATAATGGCCTGGACTCGCCAGAGCTCATCAACTTTATAAAAATTCACATACCGTCAATACCAAACCGACAAAGAGATTTTTTATTTCATAATGTTTTACAAAATTGAAAAAAATGTGACCTTACTAGGGTACCCCGTTCTAAAGTCACATTGTACATGGTTTTATGTATGAATTATAAATTAGGTCAATATTAAATATTTAAATATTTTGTTAAATATTTCGTAATTAGGTTTTGGAGAAATTGGGTAACTTTAGTTTTGATCCAGTCTAAAATCTGTTTTATTAATTTTTAAGAAGATTTTTTAAAGAATTGGGCTTTATCTTTGACACTACTTTTGCCTGTCTCAAAAAACAGAAAACTCTCAGAAAACCCGAGAGACTTCACTGTGAGGAACTTCTTAGATAGTTATACTAATATTATCCATGTAAAGTGTTCCGTGCAAATTGCGCTTGGGATTTCAATCACAGTAAACAATTGTTAAGTTATGTATGTGTTCGAAACAGGAAAAGTTTCTATAAACTACGCAGAATATCTACGAGCGTAGGACGCGTGACGTAGACGTAGAGCGGAAAAACCACAGGTGTTTCCTTCAGAATTTACTCTTCAGAATCATGTGTTTTTGGTTCGACAATTTGATGGCCTAGAAATATCGTAGATGATTTAATTAAATACTGCAAGGAGAACACATCTTGGCCTTTCGTCGAACCAGGCATTTTTGGTGAGTCTTTTTATAAAGCCTAGAAAAAAAAGGAAGTATCAGACCTAAAAAAATGTTTAAAATTCAAAATCTCATACTTACGGAACCTTTTTCGGATATTGTCATATTGTTCATTGTGGCAAATTAAGTTTTTTAGAATATGACCGAAAAACATTTTAATCGTTATGCCTGAGATTTACGAAATACAATAAAACACGCATTTTGGTTGATCCCCTTAAAACCTAATTCAACGGCCTCCATGAGTAAGACCCTTTTAAGAGGAAGGTTTTTTCAATTTGGATGAGTGTTTCAGGCTAATAATTATTGTTTATAAAAATAATTGTTACCCTTTGCGCTATGCACAAGATGCACGGCGGTATGTGTTACGTTATAGCATATGTGTGAGACAGGCAAAAGTAGTGTCAAAGATAAAGCCCAATTCTTTAAAAAATCTTCTTAAAAATTAATAAAACAGATTTTAGACTGGATCAAAACTAAAGTTACCCAATTTCTCCAAAACCTAATTACGAAATATTTAACAAAATATTTAAATATTTAATATTGACCTAATTTATAATTCATACATAAAACCATGTACAATGTGACTTTAGAACGGGGTACCCTAGTAAGGTCACATTTTTTTCAATTTTGTAAAACATTATGAAATAAAAAATCTCTTTGTCGGTTTGGTATTGACGGTATGTGAATTTTTATAAAGTTGATGAGCTCTGGCGAGTCCAGGCCATTATTCATAATTTTAAACAACAAGATTTGATCAAAAATTTTACGTCGCGTTTGAAGCGTGATGAAGTTATGGAATTTTAAGGATTCGGTATTATTTGCAAAGTGTTAATTAAATTAATAATTTATATGTTTAAAGAATTTACGTCGAATGCTTTCGATTCCTTCAATGTGGCCTTGGTATAAAGGTGTCCATATCGGTGCAATATTCTAAGTGGGGGCGGATTACACGGTGTAAAGGGAGTAGAATCTTTATGTTGCGAAAGGGTTTTGAGATACAAATTAAAAATCCCAGCATTCTATTGGCTTTATTGATAACATCATCATTTATTTGATAAATGCTGTATACCTAAGGTTGTTTCACACCTAAAATCACAATTATATATACAGCTAACTGCTTGCGGTTGTCAATAGAACAATACAAAATTGAAAGAAGACAAAAAATGCAGACTTAAAGACATCAAAATTTAAGTAGGCGGTATCAGATAAAAGTTGACGCAACCGAAGTTCGCAGAAAGAAAAATCGCTTATAAATGAGAACGTTATGTCCGTTTTGGAAAGCACTAGTATGTAAGCAGGGGAACTAATAACTCCTTGGGCCAATAAATTTATGATCGGGAAGTAGGATAACAAAAAAATTCCGGGACTTTTGCCTTAACCTCCACCGTTGCTGTTCTCAAAAAACTTTAAACAAAAATACGGAAGACTAAATTCGAAACTTGCCTTTCCCATATACGCACCACAAAAGAGCGAATCAAGGAATCCCTGGTAACGCTCAGGTTCAAAGCAAATTCTACACCATACCTATAAGTATGTTTGTAGTCATACAATGGGTGGGATGGCCATGACATGGCGTACTTAATGATGTTTAAAAAAAAAGTAAATCGAATTTAATAATGTTATTATTAAATTCTAAATAAAAATTTAATAAATAAAGCTATTTTAAGCAACGTTTCAATTCTGAATGGTTGGCTTTCACCGGGGTGATACTGATAGTATTTTCCACTTTGTAACGTGCCACAAATTGAAACAATACCCATTAATTAAAGTAAATTTATTTGTGCACACCAGGAATTCAAGCCGTAAATTTTTAAATAACAACAGTAATAGAGATTTAATAAAATGTAATTTTATTAAATCTTATATTTTATCAAAAATAACAAATATGCAATATGGAAAGATAAACTTATTTTTTTCCATCACCATTAGCATTTGTTTAAAAAAAACATTAATAATAATTGTGAAATGTCGATAGTCGATATTTAAACGTATTGGCGTCACATCACTAACTTTATAAGTTTAACTGTGGCGGTCATTGTGCGACAACGCTCAATAAAAATCATTAATAATAAATTTCATAACCTAATTTAGTACTAATTGGTGAAATAATATTTCACATATTTTGAAATTTACTCTGCCGGTCGTATTTTTACAAAGTTTCACCAAACAAAAAAGAGAACAAATATCACGCTTCGACTTTTTTTTTTTTTTTTATATGAATACCGCACAAGAGTCCCAAACTGCTCCCAACCGTCTGGAGCCAGTGAGACTATGGCATTCCCAATTGGGGAATGTTGTGAGGCTGAAGGTATTGGGGAGGGGAAGGAGAAGGGGAAGAGGAAGGTGGGGAATACCTGGCTATTCAGATCTGTCACCAAACACGGCTAAAAGCCATTTCAAGCAACGTTTCAATTCTGAATGGTGGTCTTTCACCAGGGCGATACTGAAAGTATCTTCCACTCTGGAACGTGCGCAAATATACTATATATTTATTTTATGTTAATTAATTGTTAAACAGCACAAATTATTTAAATAAAATTTACTTGCGCACGCCGGGATTTGAACCCGCGACCTTCGGATTCGTAGTCGAGAGCCTTACCCCTCGACCATGGAGGCCGTCAAACGACTACGCCTCGACCTCGAGGCCGTCGACTACGAAAAAGCAATTATAAATCGGATTTCTTGAAAATTAAAAATGACATCTGAGAAAGCATCGTCGGCCGTCAGTCGGGCGCTCCTCGAGGAATATCTCTTTATATTCCAGATGGTACACATAGGTGGACTGAATTTGTACAAATCTAGTAGTTCATATATATCGATAGGTATAACGCATATATAAAAATTAAAAATGACATCCGAGAAAGCATCGTCGGCCGTCAGTCGGGCGCTCCTCGAGGAATATCTCTTTATATTCCAGATGGTACACATAGGTGGACTGAATTTGTACAAATCTAGTAGTTCATATATATCGATAGGTATAACGCATATATAAAAATTAAAAATGACATCTGAGAAAGCATCGTCGGCCGTCAGTCGGGCGCTCCTCGAGGAATATCTCTTTATATTCCAGATGGTACACATAGGTGGACCGAATTTGTACAAATCTATTAGTTCATATATATCGATAGGTATAACGCATATATAAAAAAATAAAGCAATTTGGTGCCAAAATAATTGCTTTTTAAATTAATAAGTCAGTGGAGAACAGAATTCCATAAATTTAGGAAAAACAAAAAATATTTGCGTAGTTTTTTTAACAAGAGAAAAACTCAATATTAAGTAAGTTACCATGTTACCAACTGCATTGTTATCAACTTTATACATTATTAACTATTACGCTTTACAATTAAAAACATGGAAATACGAGTACAAGTGCAGGCGGCAAATGTCACTTTTAGAAGTAGTGACAGAATAGACAGGTCATTACTATCTAGTGAGGTAGGTACCTTTTTACAAGACGTAAATCGTCATCAAAAGGCGTATTTATGCAATTTAAAAATAAAATAAAAATGGATTAAAGTGCACTATAGTATAAAGTAATTGTTTTAAATAGTTTTGGGTTCAAAAACTTGTGTCACTTGAAGATATTTCATCAATTTGTGTTTTCAAATATTATCTTAACAATCGGTTTAGGATTATTTTACTATGTCTCTCGGGAAATCCACAGTTAAGCAAGAAGTCTTTAAGTCTAAGGAAAAATGATAAGGAATTTTCCTTAAAAAGAACCAGAATAGCGCTCCAGGTATAGGAAATATAACTAAGTCAGTCGTCTAACGAGCAGAGACTTGTTCTAGTTTGGTGGGGATTCTGGAATCACCTACAAACAGGAAACTCCGGCCCACTGTTGTAGCTGTGGCATGTTGTTAAATACAGATTAATTAGTCGCTTATCACGAGTTTAGGACCGGTGTGCGGTGTGCGGTGTGCACACCAACGCAACGCTCAGTGCAGAGTATCATCGGCAGAGCAGCAAAGTCATCGTCGTTATCGTTCGTTATCATTTATTCATATTAGATTCTTATCTACCGGCACCGCGCAGTGCAGACACGTAAAGTGCCAGGCACGACAACATTACTTGCTTAATTAGTTCTATGAACACATTCACGCACGGTGTAATGTGAACACTCTCTTCTGTGCCGTCCCTTCCAAATTACTGCTCGGTGCTGGTAGGTGCGTTGTCATTGTATTCATCTAGGTCACTGATACACAACCTTTTCAGCCAAAGGTCCAAATTATCCATTTTCAATTTGTAGCTGCATTCAGCTAGACATGGTTAACTTTGCAATCGCTAACCTAATAAAACGTTAAATGTTTAATCTGTTTATAATATTAAGTATAAATTTGAAAGCGGGCCGCGAGGGGTAGCTACATTCAGGTAGACATGGTTAACTTTGCAATCGCTAACCTAATAAAACGTTAAATGTTTAATCTGTTTATAATATTAAGTATAAATTTGACCGCGGGCCGCGAGGGGTAGCTACATTCAGGTAGACATGGTTAACTTTGCAATCGCTAACCTAATAAAACGTTAAATGTTTAATCTGTTTATAATATTAAGTATAAATTTGACCGCGGGCCGCGAGGGGTAGCTAAGCATTCAGGTAGACATGGTTAACTTGCAATCGCTAACCTAATAAAATGTTAAATGTTTAATCTGTTTATAATATTAAGTATAAATTTGACCGCGGGCCGCGAGGGGTAGCTACATTCAGGTAGACATGGTTAACTTTGCAATCGCCAACCTAATAAACGTTAGTCGTCAATCTGTTTATACATACATAAAATTTGACCGCGGGCCGCGAGGGGTAGCTACATTCAGGTAGACATGGTTAACTTTGCAATCGCTAACCTAATAAAACGTTAAATGTTTAATCTGTTTATAATATTAAGTATAAATTTGACCGCGGGCCGCGAGGGGTAGCTACATTCAGGTAGACATGGTTAACTTTGCAATCGCTAACCTAATAAAACGTTAAATGTTTAATCTGTTTATAATATTAAGTATAAATTTGAAAGCGGGCCGCGAGGGGTAGCTACATTCAGGTAGACATGGTTAACTTTGCAATCGCTAACCTAATAAAACGTTAAATGTTTAATCTGTTTATAATATTAAGTATAAATTTGACCGCGGGCCGCGAGGGGTAGCTACATTCAGGTAGACATGGTTAACTTTGCAATCGCTAACCTAATAAAACGCAACAATTTTAATCTGTTTATAATATTAAGTAAGAATTTTTTCCCAATGCCAGACCAATAAATGCTGTCGGTTTTTGTCACAAAGGGACTCTGCAATGATTGCTACAAAATAAGAAATATCATAATCTCTTCTATTAATTAAATGTTTTCAGAAAAAAATTATTTTAACTTACCCTTAGAATAAAGAAGCCATTCAATACATCGAATATAACCCTTACAAAAAAAAGCACCGCAGTCGAAAATTTTGCAATTTTCGAGGACAAACCAATGAATGTTTTTTATCGTTCGTTCGTATCGTTGGAAAGTGAGATTTTAAATTTAGTCAGGTAATTTGTAGGATTTGATAAAATGCATAAAAAAACAAAAAGTCACTAAAAAATCTGCATTTAAGGTGTAACCTCAAAATTCCATCGTTTTAAGAATATGTAAAATATGTTATTTATAGCGACCGGTTAAAAAATTTTGAAGACAGTTTGCCTCTAAATCCTTTGGCAAAACGAAACAAAAACAATTTAAAAAAAGGTTTAATGCAATTTTTTTGATATATTATTTGGACCGTATTATGTTGTGCATCACTGATCTAGGTGAATCACGTGTTCAAATTGAAACTTCGATCACACTAGTCGGAACATTTTGATTAAATAATATTATTCAATAAAACTAAAATCTCTATTTAGTACCGTCAAGGTAACGTCAAAGAAATCCGGCCGCTGTAGAATAGATAATATTCAAGGCCACGGTTAATCGGTTTGATGACCGTTTGCTTGACCCGTTAACGGTTTAATAATGTTAAATAATTATAATATGGTTTACTTATATTATTGAAGACCTAGGAACCTCCATTACACTGTTAATAATAATACTCGTAATAATTGGCGCCATTTTATTTGAAGTATCCCCTCAAGGGCGCTTTAAAAACAAGGAAATTAACCAGAATATTGTGAGGTTTAATGTTCAGGAAGGAGCGGCTCAGGAAGAGTAATGTTCAACTTGCCCCGAAGATCTTCTGATATTTAGTCAAATATAATAATAATTATAAATTGTTTGTGAGGACCTTTGACCGGAATAGTATTCAAACATGTTGATCTCTACTTCTTCCGCAATATCGAAGGTCACCTAAATCGGTTGAACTTTGACATTTATTTTTTTGCTGCGCAAAAGTGACTGTAACGAAAAATAAAAAATCTATAATACGCTTATTGCGAGATTATATTCAGTTGACATTTAAATTGTTAATTAAAACATAGAAGACGCTATCGGGGTTAAAGCGGTATTGGTGAATATTTTAACGGATGTATTTTACTTTAAACAGAGAAGAGAAATTAAAGACAAGAAATGTAGGAAAGTTGATTTCACTATCGTTGATAAAACTGTTGTTAATTATAAATTAAACAAAGTCAGGGACCGCGCTAAACAACTGACTTTTAACTGTAAAAAAGAGACCTGGCCTGACCTTTTTTCATATTAGATGCGTCGAGAAAGAGGAAGAATTTACAACAGAGCTATAATAATAAAGTTTGGGTGATTTGTGCAGCGCCGTTTTGGTGAAAAATCACCTCGAGGACGCTGTTCAAATACATATTTTTTACCATAGCACTATCCTGCTGATAACTACAAACAGCTAATCTATTAATTGTTTTTGTGTTTAATTCGTAGAACTCCATTTAATTTTTTTAAAAATTTAATGTAAATCAAATTTAATAATGTCATTATTAAGTTCTGCAAGTATTTTTAGTTTTTATTATTGTGACAGTTGTTTCGGCGTACAAGGCCATTTACAAACTGTGGTTAATCTATATAGTGACGACTTACTTATATGATTTTATTTACTCCACCCAATTTTAATTTGGACGATGTTTAAAATGATTTTTTTATATGAATACCGCACAAGAGTCCCAAACTGCTCCCAACCGTCTGGAGTCAGTGAGGCTATGGCATTCCCAATTGGGGAATGTTGTGAGGCTGAAGGTATTGGGGAGGGGAAGGAGAAGGGGGAGAGGAAGGTGGGGAAAGGGGAAATGGGAAATACCTGGCTATTCAGATCTGGTCACCAAACACGGCTAAAAAGCCATTTCAAGCAACGTTTCAATTCTGAATGGTGGTCTTTCACCAGGGCGATACTGAGAGTATCTTCCACTCGGGAACGTGCGCAAATATACTATATATTATTTTTTAAATGAATTAATTGTGAAACAACACAAATTGATTAAATAAAAATTACTTGCGCACGCCGGGATTTGAACCCGCGACCTTCGGATTCGTAGTGGAGAGCCTTACCCCTCGACCATGAAGGCCGTCAGATTTATTATCGCTAAAACCGATTTAGTTAGAAATTCCCTATTCTGTGAGGTACTTGCATTTATAATGTGTTTTCCACCCATTAAATGACAATATTTTCCGTGCATCAAATGACAATAAATGACCGTCCCCTGGGGCACTATTCCCGTTCTTTTTAAGGAAGATTCATTACGTTTTTCCTTAGGGTTAAAGACTTCTTAATTAACTGCGGAATTCCGGAGAGAATAGTAAAAAGATCCTAAAGATTGTCAAGATATTATTTGAAAACACAAATTGATGAAATAATTTCAAGTGATATGAGATTTTGAACTAAAACATTTAAAAAACAATTACAATATATAATAATTCATTTCAATACATTATTATTTTATTTTTAAATGCCATAAATAAGCCTTTTAACGATGAATCACGTTTTATAAAAAGGTACCTACCTCAATAGATAGTAATGACCTTTTTTATCTCTAGTTCTAAAAGTGACATTTGAATTTGTGCCGACGCTCTTCAGCGCCGCCTGACGTGAATTGTCCAAAATGTCAACATCTATATAATGTTTAATAATATTTACTAGCTAATTATGTTTAATTAAAATAATAACGTAATTGGTAACATACTTAATATTGAGTTTTTCTCTTGTTAAAACATCTCAAATATTGAGATTTTCTCTTGATAAAACATCTCAAATATTGAGATTTTCTCTTGTTAAAAAACATCTCCAATATTGATATTTTTGATGAATGTCGCTCGCTGAATTCAACTGACAGCTGTCATCCGATAGAACCGGAACATCAGTTAAATAAGAAGGCTTTAACCCTAAGGAAAAAGTTAGGGAATCTTCCTTAAAAAGAACGGAAATAGCGCGCTGGGACTGAAATAGTATAGACGTGATTGAATGAGACGATGTATGAATGCGAATGAAGCAAGGAGTATTTGCCAAAACCGAATTGTTTGGCGATCCATCCTTTCTCCCTGCCCCTGCGGGGAAACCGCGTGATGTTTAGTTGGGTAGTTAGTTGGTTAGTGGGAATAGGAAATGGTGGTAATGCTAATATTGCACTGAACACTGTATTACACTAGACTTTACGTACATAATGTATATTTCAATCTATTTATATTTAAATAAAAAAATATTTAATGTATATCAAATTTAATAATGTTATTACTTTAATTTATTATTATTATTAAAATTAAAGTACTTGCAGAACTTAATAATAATATTGTTAAATTTGATGTCCATCATATATATTTTTAAATAAATTAAATGGAGTTCTACGAATTAGACACAAAAACAATTTAATAACTCATTAATAAAGTCTGTGATTTCAGTCAATTTCTGTACTCCAACAGACTAGATATTTTGCACAAAAGAAAGTTACCACCTGTCCTACTCTATAACTGTCCGTCACCATGACTAAAATGGTATAGACTTTATAAATGAATTTACACAAACAGAAACCACTCTATTACAGTTGTCATCGTGACTGAAATGGTATAGGTTTTGTATCTAATTTTGAGTAAACAAAGCTACTATATTACAATCCTCGCCATGTCTGAAATTGTAAAGGTTTTGTAGCTGATTTTGCACAAACAAAAGCTGCTATATTACAATCCTCGCCATGTCTGAAATTGTAAAGATTTTGTAGCTGATTTTGCACAAACAAAAGCTACTATATTACAATCCTCGCCGTGTCTGAAATGATAAAGGTTTTGTAGCTGATTTTGCACAAACAAAAGCTACTATATTACAATCCTCGCCATGTCTGAAATTGTAAAGGTTTTGTAGCTGATTTTGTACAAACAAAAGCTACTATATTACAATCCTCGCCGTGTCTGAAATGGTAAAGGTTTTGTAGCTTATTTTGCACATGGTCTCCCCTAATATTTCCAATAAGATGAAGTGAAACAAGGTATGCAAGTAATACAAGGATTCTGTTGAACTTGTTATGCATCTTAGTTTCGGAGGGAGTTTATTCCAAGCCTTAGGCCCTGATACTCCGATAGCTCGATCTCCGAACTGAGTATTTGGGTTGCTCTTGGGTTCAGTCAACCTCCCGATAGCCGATGATATTGTTGATCTAAGAGTTGGACCAGTGTTTTCCGGAACGCATGGTTCGGAGATGTAAGATGGGGCCAGTTCATTCATGGATTTACACAACACCCCGCACAATTTGTACTGGATTTCTTCAGGGCTTCTGAGCCAGTGAATGTTACGAACGTGTAAAATGTGCAAATATTTAAAGACCCCGGTGACAGGCCTTGCTACAGCGTTAAACACAGATTGCAAGTCTGATCTTTAGGAAGGCTGGTATAAATACCGTTACAGTACTCAGGCCGGTAGACTACACAGGAGTTGATCAGTAGTTTTGTTGCCTCTGTAAGAAGGTTTATCAGCGGTATGTACTCGTATGTCTATTTATGTCATTGGACAATTCATTTATTTAAGAGTAAATAAAAACACGTTTTGGCGGCTATTTCCACAATCAAAATGGAAAGTGGTAACGTCACACTGTCACCTCACACCTAGCACTATGTTTTTATCTACTAACATGTCATTAAATTTATAATTCAAATATCAGGAGAGCTATTCCGGTTATTTTTAAAGAAGATTCCCTATCCGTTTTCTTATGCTTAAAGACTTCAAAATTATTTGGGGACCGAATCTATATGGACCGAACGCCACTGATCTCAAAGAAAGAATAATTATGCAATATTTGTACACCACTGAAACATGCTTCGTCTAAAATTTATAAAAAATCTGTTAAAAAAAACTTGTCTTGGATGCGTGACTTTTGTAACTAACATGAAAAAGTACACATCTAACAATAAATGTCCCAATTGTTGTTTTCAAATATGCGCCAAAATACTAAATTAAGCAGGTGTACCATCAAACCTAACTTTATTTTTTTACGGTGTGAAATCTATTTTGCACACACTCTAAAAATGTGATGTGTAATTCCATAATTCTTTTAAAATAACCAGAATAGAAGATACTCTCAGTATCGCCCTGGTGAAAGACCACCATTCAGGATTGAAACGTTGCTTGAAACGGCTTTTAGCCGTGTTTGGTGACCAGATCTGAATAGCCCTAACTCGAAGGTCGATAATGATCTAACAATTAATTGCACACAACAGAGAGATATATTAAGGCCCGGAATTACAGTTGCTCTTTAACCACGCCATGAGAGAAATTTACGTTCGTCAAATTGTTCTATGCTAGGAACCCTGACAAGATAAGCCGAGTAATACCATTACTAAAAATTACTGAAATACCGGGCCTAAGTCAAAGAAATGAAAACGTGTCAACATCAAAAAGGGTTAAAAAAATGCAAGTTTGATGCCGGTTTGTCCATTTTTCATTATTAAATACTCAGCTGTGCGGTGAAATGACGTAGGATAAAAGCATTTCAGATATAGAATTAGAAAACAGGGTAAATTTATTTAGATAATAAACATTATATATAAAGTTTTAAAAAAGCGATGAAAGCGCCTGCCTTCACCTGTCTGACTTTACATTACACCTTACACACAGATGAGTTCTTTTAGGGATGTCAAATCACGGCAGTATGGGGGCTTTGGAATAACATTTTGGGAAGGCCTTACTATCATTATAATCATACAATGTATAAATAATAAGAAGGTGGATACGGACTAACGTTGGCGATTATATTACCTGTGTATGTCCTGTCGATCTAAGGCTTATTTCCTATATCTACACTCTACACTTTGTAAGGCTTGCATGCCATTGAATATGCCATAGTCTCACTGGCTCCAGACGGTTGGGGGCAGTTGGGGACTCTTGTACGATATTCATTTAAAAAATATATATATTAAAAAAAAATCACTTACAAAACCTTTACCATTTCAGACACAGCGAGGATTGTAATATAGTAGCTTTTGTTTGTGGAAAATCAGCTACAAAACCTTTACAATTTCAGACATGGCGAGGATTGTAATATAGTAGCTTTTTTACTCAAACTTAGCTACAAAACCTATACCATTTCAGTCACGATGACAACTGTAATAGAGTGGATTCTGTTTGTGTAAATTCATTTATAAAGTCTATACTATTTTAGTCATGGTGACGGACAGTTATAGAGTAGGACAGGTGGTAGAGTAGCTTTCTTTTGTGCAATATATCTAGTCTGTTGGAATACAGAAATTGACTGAAATCACAGACTTTATTAATGAGTTGTTAATTGTTTTTGTGTCTAATTCGTAGAACTCCAATTATTTTATTTAAAAAAATATATGATGGACATCAAATTTAATAATATTATTAAGTTCTGCAAGTACTTTAATTTTAATAATAATAATAAATTAAAGCGGATAACATTATTAAATTTGATATGCATTAAATATTTTTTATTTAAATAAAAATAGATTGAAAGATACGTTATGTACGTAAAGTCTAGTATAATAGTGTTCGGTGGAAAACACATTATAAATGCAAGTACCTCACAGAATAGAGAATTTCTAACTAAATCGGTTTTAGCGATAATAAATCTGACGGCCTCCATGGTCGAGGGGTAAGGCTCTCCACTACGAATCCGAAGGTCGCGGGTTCAAATCCCGGCGAGCGCAAGTAATTTTTATTTATTAATTTGTGTTGTTTCACAATTAATTCATTTGAAAATAATATATAGTATATTTGCGCACGTTCCCGAGTGGAAGATACTCTCAGTATCGCCCTGGTGAAAGACCACCATTCAGAATTGAAACGTTGCTTGAAATGGCTTTTTAGCCGTGTTTGGTGACCAGATCTGAATAGCCAGGTATTTCCCCTTTTTCCCACCTTCTTCTCCCCCTTCTCCTTCCCCTCCCCAATACCTTCAGCCTCACAACATTCCCCAATTGGGAATGCCATAGCCTCACTGACTCCAGACGGTTGGGAGCAGTTTGGGACTCTTGTGCGGTATTCATATAAAAAAATCATTTTAAACATCGTCCAAATTAAAATTGGGTGGAGTAAATAAAATCATATAAGTAAGTCGTCACTATATAGATTAACCACAGTTTGTAAATGGCCTTGTACGCCGAAACAGCTGTCACAATAATAAAAACTAAAAATACTTGCAGAACTTAATAATGACATTATTAAATTTGATTTACATTAAATTTTTAAAAAAATTAAATGGAGTTCTACGAATTAAACACAAAAACAATTAATAGATTAGCTGTTTGTAGTTATCAGCAGGATAGTGCTATGGTAAAAAATATGTATTTGAACAGCGTCCTCGAGGTGATTTTTCACCAAAACGGCGTTGCACAAATCACCCAAACTTTATTATTATAGCTCTGTTGTAAATTCTTCCTCTTTCTCGACGCATCTAATATGAAAAAAGGTCTCACCGACTGGACCATAAAAATAAAACATGCGGCCAGGTCTCTTTTTTACAGTTAAAAGTCAGTTGTTTAGCGCGGTCCCTGACTTTTTTTAATTTATAATTAACAACAGTTTTATCAACGATAGTGAAATCAACTTTCCTACATTTCTTGTCTTTAATTTCTCTTCTCTGTTTAAAGTAAAATACATCCGTTAAAATATTCACCAATACCGCTTTAACCCCGATAGCGTCTTCTATGTTTTAATTAACAATTTATATGTCAACTGAATATAATCTCGCAATAAGCGTATTATAGATTTTTTATTTTTCGTTACAGTCACTTTTGCGCAGCAAAAAAATAAATGTCAAAGTTCAACCGATTTAGGTGACCTTCGATATTGCGGAAGAAGTAGAGATCAACATGTTTGAATACTATCCCGGTCAAAGGTCCTCACAAACAATTTATAATTATTATTATATTTGACTAAATATCAGAAGATCTTCGGGGCAAGTTGAATTTAGTTTTTATGCATTTTATCAAAAAAAAATATGCATTTTTCAAATCCTACAAATTACCTGACTAAATTTGATTTAAAATCTGACTTTCCGAACGATAAAAAAGAAATATAAATATTAGAGTCACAGAACATTTGCTTAAATAATAATAACTTCTCAGAATTTGCCAATCATCTAATTTCCAAAGATCACACTTTTAACAAGGACACAGGGGTTAAAATTATTCACCGTAACAATAAAAGCAAAAAATTGGATAACTTAGACGCACTCGAAATTAGAAAATCCCCGAATAATAATGATAGTATTTTAAATAACCAAATTAACATATCTTTTAGTCCCATTCTTAATATTTTTCCAATAAACCGCTCTGTTCTTCCCGGAAATCCTACAATTACCCCTACCCATTTGCTTACCCCCCACTCCAACACCTAAAATTTATATGTCTTGTCAATATTCTATATCATAAGTTAGTTATAATATTCTCCTGATGAAGGAAGGGTGCTTCCGAAACCGGTAGAGTGTTAATAAAATAAAAGTGGTCTACAACAAATTTATGTGTTTTTTTATTGTAAAAAAAGGAGTTTATCGGGACTTTTTCGAATTGTATTTTTTCTCTTGTAAATTTAAATTAAAAAAAAATTGGACTTTCTTTATAATTAGCGGGATGCGCGCCTGCATAATTTGTGCAGGTGACTGGGCCGTCTTCTCTCCCATGGATGCAGTCTTTGGAAAAATGTCCTTCAGGGCATTTCACGCAGCGGGGAAGTAGGCGGCATTGGAGTGACGAGTGTTCAAATGTCTGACAACGGTGGCATTGTGATGGGGAAGTTTTTTTATTCAGGTGTTCCACCCTTAATTTTAGGAGGAACAAATGGGTGAGCTGGAAGATCTCTCGTCCAGCTTGACCTTGTTCCAATTGGACCAGCACCAATGGGGCCAGTCAATGATTTGAGCCACAGCGGATGCTGTTAAACGCAAGTCACTGGGAAGTTCAACGCCTTCAATTCGTCTATGATTTCCTCCATAGGGATGTTGGCGGGGATTCCTCGGAGGATGGCTTTTGTCAATTTGTCTTCTGTTTTGTGCGCAGAGCGGTCCAATTTTCCTGAGTTTTTATAATTATTGGAGGGATGCGGGCGGGTCTCATGCAGGGGATATCTCCATTTCCTTTGGGAGCATGGTGGATTTATCAGATGAGGTGGTGGTGTCGTCGGGGACGCCGAGAACTTAGAAACGGATTTGGGTGGGGGTAACCGTTTATGTGGGAGATGATGGGGTCACTTTCCTCTTCTTGGAGTTGGTGTGGGTTTCCGTGAGGGGGGGGAAGAGATCGGATTTGGCCCTCGACGTTGACGGAGTGGCTGACCGTGATGCGGGTGCCTTTTGGGTGGCGGATTTAGCCCCCGAGGATTTGGGGGTGGAGAATAATGTAGATTTTTCCTACCCTTTTTGTGGGGAATCTAGCACTGATAGGACGATTTGACCCATCCTGGGCGGAGCCGACTTGTTCCTACGTGTTCAAAAGGTATTTTTGTACCCGTGCTCTACTTGTGCCTAAACGGGCAAGGTCAGCCATACTTTGGCTTCCATGGCGAAAATATATAATTTATACACGTAATTACAATAAAGTCTCTGAACATTTAATTAAGTTAGAAAGAAAAAATTGAAAAAACAAAACCAAAACGTGCGAAAAAAAACCGTGTGGGCATAGGCAATTCCCTTTGAACACCGTTTAACTGGTCGAAGAACTATTTACACTCAACCATGTAGTTCACAGGTAGGGAAAAACTGTGTATAACAATTATAATACACATTACGGTTGGAAATATACATAATTACAAAATAAAACTGTAAATTGGACAGGAGCAAATCATGAAAACGCGCTGTCAAATGGTTAAAAAAATTAAATGAAATAAAATAAAAATTTAAAAGTGAACATATTTAGCACTTATGTTACGGTGGCTTGAGGGAAATTCTCCATCTATTGTGTAGGGGCGCGCCCTGCCACTAGGAAACGGCCTGGAAAAGAGTGTTTTCCGATCTACGGTAGCGTTGACTAGTCCCGGCTACTCTCTGGCGCATCAAAGCAGCGAACCCATGCACGCTTCCCTCTGCGAACATCTGCGAGGCGCTGCATCGCCAAGGGAGGCCAAACAGCGCCCTGTAAGCGTGGTTATATTGTACTCGGAGTGTGTTCATGACGCCTTGTATATACCTTATCCATAGTCCGATAGTGTAAAAGCTCACGCAGTATGTCTAAAATAGTTGCTTCTTTACCGGAGGACTGCACATTTTGAATCTCCTGCGAGCATGTTGGTTCGCACGAATGACTCGAATAGACCCATGTTATTGAAGGGAGGAAACACAGAGGCCGGCAAATCATTCCACAGCCGAACTGTTGAACTAAGTCGTAGATATGACCCGTTTTCACCTGGCAAAAGTCAACTGCGTGCAAATGTTGGGCGCGTGTTGTGCTCTGGCGCCGAGGGGATCAATTATTACGCTAGGTCCTCGGAGTAGCTTCCATTGAGATACCGGTAGAACAAGGATAGCATTCCCACCTCATGCCCGTGCTCTAAAATATTGCAATGATAGGGAATCTATCAAACGGACCGCCCGTTTCTGAATAGTAAAGGGTTTTTTTCTGATCCTTTGGAGGGTTAAAAAATTGGGTAAGTAATAGTTGTAGGTAAAATAATAATAAGATGCACAAAGTAATTCATTACATGGCACTTAGTTCTTTAGTATAAACAAAAAACCTTGGCATAAACCTAGATAACGACAGCACGATGAACACAGATTACTCGCTATCTAACCTTGGCTGTTTTATCATTACAATATCATGTCTCAAAGGTACTTCAATAAACTGCGTACTTATTTAGTCGCATTATGTAACGATTACGTTTTTAATAGTTTCCTATTATGTATGTACACACAATATTAATCTGTTTTCGAAAAATATCATTTATTGGCTACTGTTTTTTGTGGAAATTATATTATGTAAAACACAGGATCTCTACGTCGACACCTAAGGTCCCAAGTCCACCAGTTTTACAGATTGAGTATTTATTTATTTATTTACGGATCAATGTCCAATTACACAAAATACATAACACGAAATGAACTAAACAAGAGCTACACAAAAATAACAGCACATACATAAATGAAGCAATGACAAAAGGAGGGCAAAAATATACACCTGAAAGAACATTCAAGTCAAAGCCTGAACATAGTTTTAGTAGAGTCCATGATTTTAGACATTCTAAATGATAATCATCGAGTTGTAATTTCAGACTGGTACCAAAAATTTCAAGGCCCTGGCTTGAGTTAACAAATCTCGACATTCTGGACAGTGGAGAATGTCGGCTACCTCCGAATCACTTAATCATCGAATACCTATTACCTAATGCTAATATGTTCGTAGAAACCGAATCTCATAACGTCGCTTTATTATATGAATTGTTTTTGTGTTTAATTCGTACAACTCCATTTAATTTATTTTTTTAAATTTAATGTAAGTCAAATTTAATAATGTTATTATTAAGTTTTGCAAATATTTTTAGTTTTTATTATTGCGACAGCTGTTTCGACGTTCAAGGCCATTTTCAAACTGCACAATCGAAATTAAAACCCGTCCAAATTAGAATGGGTGGGGGAGTATATAAAATCATATAAATAAGTCGTCACAATGTGGATTAACCGCAGTTTGAAAATTGCCTAGAACGCCGAAACAGTTGTCGAATTTAATAATAACATTATTAAATTTGATTTACATTAACTTTAAAAAATATATATTTATTATTTTTTAGTTGTTTCTAGTTGCGGTGTGTGCCACAGCACATTAATTAATATATGTCTCTGTGGCGTAGGAACACGGGCGAGGAAATAAAGGTATTCTAAAACGCTGATTCGGAGTAACCTTGTTGTAGTAAGTAATTCCCCGCGACATTCAATAATCTTGTCACAAGTATCGCAGCTCAATCACTCTTGAAAAGACTTAAAATCCTCCAATCCAAGGCAATCCACAATTCGCAATCCGCCTAGCTCTACGCGCATCTCGCCAGAGTCGAGTTACATAACTCAACATAAACACTCAAACTTAAACTTATCCATCCGGTATAACTAACGTGTCGAAAATACATAAATAAACTTTACAAATCTTACGTCCATGCAGCCATATTCCACAATATTTATTGTGTACTGATATTATACTATTATTTCAGTTATATGAACAATTAATTCCAATTTATTTCAAGGGGCACATAGAGCCGGTCAAACTGGGAAACCTATATTTAGCCCACTACTATATATAGCTATACTATATACTATACTATATATAGCTATACTATATTTAGCCCATTGTCCAGAAAGATGTTATTTAATAGAGATGCGCCAAGTACAAGTTTTGCCGAGTAACCGAGTACGAGTTTTACTCGGTTTAATGTTTGCCAAACCGAGTACTCGGCCGAATAACTCGGTGGATGCGGCTGCTTCAACTTCGTCGTCGGAATCGAATGCAACAAAGCCTTCAGGAGCATTTGCGGCAAAGTGGGACATACATGATTCACGGGCTAAAGAAATCCGCAAAGCTGTCGCCGAAATGATTGCTATTGACAACCAACCGATTTCCAAAGTGGAAGATAATGGAGTGAGGATAATGGAGTGAGGATAATGGAGTGAGGATAATGGAGTGAGGATAATGGAGTGATAATGGAATGGCAGTGAGGCATGGAACTGGCATAGGAAGGATGAAAGTAGACTTTAGAAATGACATCTCTGAGACGAATGTGTGGTAAAACCATGTATGATCTTGTGAAAAATGTTGAGATTCGTAAAGAATGCAAGGCTGATGTAAGCGTAGTGAGCAAGATTAAGAAAGGAACGCTTAGATGGTTTAGGCATGTAGAGCGAATGAATGAAGAAAGGAGTGTAAGGAGAATATATGACGCGAATGTGAATGGAAGAAGAAGCCGGGGACGTCCAAGGAAGACGTGGCACGTTCAAGTGAATCAAATACTTGAGTCGGGCCATGTCAGAAGTCGGAATAACAGAAGAGAATATATGAGACGTTGTATGAAAGTGAATGAAGCAAGGAGTGTATGCCAAGATCGGTCCGTCCTCTCTGCCTACCCCTGCGGGGAAACGGCGTGATGGTTAGTTAGTTAATTAGTTAAGATAATGGATTTCGAAGATTAATGAACGTCTTAATGCCGAAATATCAAATCCCGGGAAGAAAGTACATCAGCGAAGTTGCCATACCAGAAGTTTACAACAAAATGAAAAGTATAATATGAGCGGAAATTGCAAACGTTAAAGCTGTATCAATAACCACTGATATTTGGACCTGCATGAACAACTTGCTTGGTATTCTAAGCTATACTGCTCACTGGCTCAACGAGGAGTTTATCCTACAGCACAGAGTGCTGCAAATGCAGCATTTTAGAGGACATCACACAGCTGACAATATTCGATCAGTACTGTCAGACTTATCTGTGAGCTGGGAAATTGATACTATTATTCATGTTTAATCATTGTAGAAAATAATATTAACATAACCCAAATCAAATACGAAAACGGAAAAAAATGTCAGAAAATAAAAAGATTTCAATCGCATCTGGGACTCGAATCCAGGTCCTCTGCCTATCCGGGGCAACCGCTTAACCAACTCAGCTAATGAGACCAGTTCAATTTATGCCATCTTCATCGATATCATATCTCAAATTCAAGATTTGTTAATACTATTATCCATTTTTTATCCCATATTATTTTGGCAGCTATCTTTATAAAGATAGGATAGGTAGAGGACCTGGGTTCGAGTCCCAGATGCGACTGAAATCTTTTTATTTTCTGACATTTTTTTCCGTTTTCATATTTCATTTGGGTTATGTTAATATTATTTTCGACAATGATTAAATATTAAAATGAGGTTTTTAAATCTAAATAAAAATAATTAAAAATTGAATATTATTCATGTTATTATGAGAGACAATGGACCCAATGTAGTCAAAGATATTAATGGTAGTCCATTTGTTGGCAAAGTATGCTACATACATACACTGAAATTGGCCATAAAAGCTTCTCTGAATGTTTAAAATGTAAAAGACGCTATTGCCTTAGCTAGAGGAATTGTAGGCCACTTTTATCATTTTGCATTGGTGCAAGGAAAGCTGGACATAATACAAAAATAAAGTAAACTGCCTGAACACAAACTCGTGCAGGACGTTACTACGAGATGGAACAGCACATATTATATGATTAAAAGATTGGTAGATCAAAAAAGGGCAATCTCACTCTATATATCAGACAATCCGAGTACAGGCAATCTTCAACAGTTGACAGAACTTCAATGGGAAATTTTAAGAGAGTTACTCAAACCGTTCGAAGAAATCACCAAAATTACCAGCTCAACATTCTCATCAATTTCCGAAGTAATACCCCACACCAATGCTCTTTTAAAATATTTATCAAAACGTGAAGTCGGTGAAATCTGCCCAAGCATAGCGGATATGCAACAAAGGCTTAAGGATGAAATTCAGGATCGCTTTCAAGGCTTAGAGGGTGATAAATATTACTGTTTGGCTACTTTACTGGACCCCAGATTCAGAATGAGATGTTTTAATCCAGAGAAATGCGAATTGATCAGGAAGATCCTATTTTTAGAATCCACTGAAAGAAGGGACGTTACAGAGAGTGCCAGCAGCAGTGAAGAAAACAAATCTAATTCTAACCTTAACCAATTAAGACAATCGCGAGATGCTCGTGCATCATTTTGGAATTGCTTAGAAGAACTTGCTCCCACCCAGCCACCGGAGCGCGACGATCCTTAAAGCCCCATCGTTCTAGAATTGGATTGATATGTAAACGAAGGATTTTTGTCAAAAGATAAGAGTCCTTTCGAGTGGTGGGCAAGACATAAAACAAGATATCCAGAGATAGCACATTTAGCAAGAGTGTTTTTATGTGTACCTCCAAGCACTTTTTTTATTTTTTATATGAATACCGCACAAGAGTCCCAAACTGCTCCCAACCGTCTGGAGCCAGTGAGACTATGGCATTCCCAATTAAGGAATGTTGTGAGGCTGAAGGTATTGGGGAGGGGAAGGAGAAGGGAGAGAGGAAGTGGGGATAAGGGGAAATACCTGACTATTCAGATCTGATCACCAAACACGGCTAAAAGCCATTTCAAGCAACGTTTCAATTCTGAATGGTGGTCTTTCACCAGGGCGATACTGAGAGTATCTTCCACTCTGGAACGTGCGCAAATATACTATATATTATTTTTAAATGAATTAATTGTGAAACAACAACAAAGTGTTTTTGCGGAACTCGTCGAAAACGCTTCAATAGAAAAGCCAACATTAATTACCACAGATTATTATGTGTTCTACTATCTGAACATTATTGCCTATAGTCTGTAATAGTCCTAAACTGCATAATATGGCATATACGAGTATACATTGAATAGGTTTTTTTTGCAATATATTATTTTTAATAACATTCTTAGAAAATGCAATTTGACAAATATAATTTACCCGAGTTCGGCGGTCAAAATATTTTCATTTGGGTTTCTTCAAACATCTGTTTTGTTTTGTATGATAGAAGGTGATACACATTGGAAAAGGGAAAACATTTGGCATTCGTGGAATTTGGAAACCTTATAAAAAGTCCCGATATTTCCAGCATAGTTAAGTTGTGTTCTTGGGGCGAGTAAAGGCTTGCGGAAACTGATTACCAATGAAAACTGCACTTCTTTTTTTATATTTGTACTGATGATGTGCTACGTACGTATTTACGCATTTTAATGTTTCCAATTTGTTAACTCTAAATTAAATTCGAATATTTAGAAAATGGTTCATTGTTTGCAAGCCTATGTGTCTAGGGATTTATTTTGCACTGATATTCCTAATAGCTGGTCTGGTGGTGACGTGACCGACTGTAAACTTATCCGTGCCAAACAGAATATGGTGGACGCAGATATAAATATTGTGTCGTTTTTTATTTATCTCTAGGGACTGTTACAATAGGTCACTCAACTAATAATACGGAAACCGCCAGTATCAGTAACCAGATAACTGAGATTCTGTAACAATCCCATGGTTATCATGTATTGTACGCAGTACATATTTATGTATGCTTTTTGTGAAATTTAAGCCCTAACATAAGTAGGAAATTGCGCAGCAATAAAAAATATGAACAATTGTCAACTTTTATAAACTTGATCTTTACCTACAACGATTTTCATAGTTTTCTCTGCACCGCGTTTCACGCTCATACAACAAAACTCCAGATGGTGATTATTCATGAAATCTTAGAAAAATATTATTTTAATAAATGTTTTTAACAGAAGAATATTTCTAATATAAAAAACAAATGTAGTTTGAACTTACCTTTAAATTTTATGCCTCGACCATACAATCTCCCAACTTATAGTGACTGTAAATCGGGCAACTACGCGATGGGTCAACGTTCCAACTACCAACTCCATTCCAACTAGTGATGCCATTTTAGCTACAATCTATCGATTTACCGATATTCATAGAAAGTTTACCGAAATTCATAATATTATTGACTCATTTCGTTTCTTATTAGGTACTCATAATACCGGAAATAAATATAACGGATAGCTGTTGCACCTGTTTTAGCTCCGTATTTTATATTTACGTACAGCCTGAGTCAGATTGCAGCGCAAAAAATATAAAAACTAGCCTCGATTATACGTCGGATTACATGCATTTCGCTATTGAGGTGATTTTTCATGAAAAACGGAGCTATGCAAATTACCCAATAATTTGTTTTATTAGCCAAATATACATAATGCATGTTTGGGCATTTATTTGGGGGTTAGTTGCATATTTGAGTCTTTTTTAGTCATTATAAACATAGTTCAGTCATGTTTTATGCTTCGCGCAGCACGTTCGTCGGAATCTCCTGCCGAACTCGTACTGAACAGCCAATGTGTGGAGGCCGAGCGAGCGAGTTCAGCCAACTATTTTGAAGGTTGGGCCAACTAGTTCGCCACCGGGGCGATCTCGGGCGAACTCGCCGAACTCGAGCCAACTTTGGCCAAACACGTACGAACTACCCCTCTACACAATCGCCCAAACGTTCGAATTGGGAGGTTGGGTGATCGTGTAGTCGGGGCATTACTTACTAAAGTTATGCGACAATCACATTTACACATGTTCTTATAACTTCAGTTAAAGCAACTTCTAAGCAAGGCCTTCTATGGTATAAAAACAAATACCCATCCTAGGCCTGATACCAATTCTTTTGAGAATAAGGCATTATCCTTATCCTTATTTTTAAACTTAACTGCGGTTTCGGTTCTC
The DNA here is from genome assembly GCA_022606495.2 of Halesus radiatus. Taxonomy (NCBI): domain Eukaryota; kingdom Metazoa; phylum Arthropoda; class Insecta; order Trichoptera; family Limnephilidae; genus Halesus; species Halesus radiatus. The sequence goes on along the minus strand of JAHDVE020012150.1, from coordinate 200,177 downwards.
TCGGATGACAGCTGTCATAATAATGCTATTAAATAAACCGAATTAACGAAATTGCGATGTTTCTTAATTCCATATTCCTTTCCAAAGAACCAACTTAATCTTCTCCCAACCTCTTGTGCGAATGTGCGACTATACAACAGCCATCGTAGTGACTTAACAAAATTTCTCGAATCTCTTGTTTTCACTTAACTTCACTTGATCCAAACGAATTATGTTGTGCGCATTATAAATAAAATAAAATGTTTACAAAGAACTTATGTCAAAAACCCGAAATGTTGAATAAAAGTGATTAAAATTGGAAAAATGGTAATAAACTAGAAGCGTAGAGTAAGTAATAATAAGCTACACGTGTTAAGTATTTGTGATCATTAAATCACAAACTCTTTTAAACATATATTGTTATTGACATTTTATCGGAATCACATTTAAGCAAAATATATTTAACCCCACGGATAAGGACAATGCCTTGTCCTTAAAAAACGGAATAAGGCCCCTTGAAACAGTCCTTCTTCGATTTTTATTTTTTTTAGCTTTCTTCTACAAACCCGAAAATAAAGAAGAGAAAAACAAAAAAAAAACAAATTATTGCTATGTGGGAAGCAGACGAGTGATTGCGCATCGCACACGACCGTATATATCCTATATTCTGTGATCTGAGCACACACCACGCAGTGGGACAGTTGACCTTGACCTGGAACTGTGACCAATAAACGCGATAAAAATGTCAATGGTGTCATGGGAACCGTTCGAAAAATGATTGGAAATGTAATTATTGATAAAGAAAGTGTGTTAATACACATACACCGACACCGAACAGTGAATGCGCAATCACTGGAGAACGGTAATAGTTTGGGTATTCCGGGTGGTCGGTTCTTGTGAGAATTCTCATTACATTTAGATTAGACTGCAGGGAACGTCATAACTACCACCTGCCACCTAAACTAACCTACTTGGAGATCAGCAGATCTTGATGCTCTAGTAACAGAATAAAATACGTACTTGAAGTACCTTTGTGTAAAACTAGGCTTGCGCAGAAACATGCTTTTTCTATTGCTCCTAAATTTTTTAATTTTCTATCTACAGAATGTGAGTGTCCACACATATCGTCTTTGAACACATACAAAAATGAAAAAAAACTGGATTAAAACCAAAGATATCAACCTCTTCCTGCTATAATTGTATATTTACCACATTTTCTTTTCTTTTTTTTTCGTTTGTTTTTCTAATTTAACTTAAAATCTTTTATTTAACTAACCTTCAACATCCGTGTATTCATACAAATATACCAATATACTGCAACTAACTGATACCAGGTATACCCACGCACTGGCCTCGCCCATGTGGAATTTTTTTGTTTTATATACATTACACGTAGGTTGTTCAGATGTATTTATAATTTAATGTTAAAAAATATATGTTTATAACCATTGTACCTTGTTTTTGTGAATGTATGTACAAAAAATAATGAATAAATAAAAAATAAACAAATAAAGGTTAAACAGTGTCTACAATGACCGTGCTTTTCGTTCGGAATAAACATCCTTTAAATTTGCAAATATTCAAAAGCTTGCTAAGTTAAATAGGATTTTAAAAATCAAATGTTTTATAAAATCAGAAGCACAATAATTATTAATGTTAAGAAAGGGACGCTTGGATGGGTTGGAGGTATAAAGCTCATGAATGACTGTCTGGAGAACGTGTGGTGCTCAAGAAAACGGAGATAGGAGTGGAGGACGCCTGATATGTACGTGATATACGATATGGATTCAAATACTTGAGTCTTGAGTCGCGGTTCGGGTCATTCCAAGACTCGGCATAACAGAAAAGTATCTATGAAATGTGGACGAGTCAGGGGTGTAGCTGCCTGTGTGCGAAAACCATAATACTTGAGTCTTAAGTCGCGGTTCGGGTCATTCCAAGACTCGGCATAACAGAAAAGTATCTATGAAATGTGGACGAGTCAGGGGTGTAGCTGCCTGTGTGCGAAAACCATAATACTTGAGTCTTAGTCGCGGTTCGGGTCATTCCAAGACTCGGTATAACAGTAAAGTATCTATGAAATGTGGACGAGTCAGGGGTGTAGCTGCCTGTGTGCGAAAACCATAATACTTGAGTCTTAAGTCGCGGTTCGGGTCATTCCAAGACTCGGCATAACAGAAAAGTATCTATGAAATGTGGACGAGTCAGGGGTGTAGCTGCCTGTGTGCGAAAACCATAATACTTGAGTCTTGAGTCGCGGTTCGGGTCATTCCAAGACTCGGTATAACAGTAAAGTATCTATGAAATGTGGACGAGTCAGGGGTGTAGCTGCCTGTGTGCGAAAACCAAAACTGCCAACCTTATCCTTCAATTTTTATAAAGAAAGATTAATTTGTGTTTCTAGTTCAGTGATTTGTTTTTATATGAATATCGCACAAAAGTCTCAACTGCTCCCAACCGTTTGGAGCCAGTGAGACTACGGCATTCCCAACTGGGGAATATTGTGAGGCTGAAAGTATCGAGGAGGGGAAGAGGAAGGCGGAGAAATACCTGGCTATTCAGATCTGGTCTCCAAACACGGCTAAACGTCATTTCAAGCAACGTTTCAATATTCCATTCTGAAACGTGCGCAAATATACTATATACGAGTATCAGATTATTTTTTTAATTAATTAATTGTGAAACATCACAATTAATTAATTAATTCAATAATATTTACTTGTGCACGCCGGTATTTGAACCCGCGACCTTCGGATTCGTAGTCGAGAGCCTTACCCCTCGACCATGGAGGCCGTCAAAAAAGTGATACACAACCTTTTTAGCCGGAGGGCCAGTTTATTCATTTTCAATATGTAAGCGGGCCGCACGGGGTTGGGTTGGTACTTGGCATGGTTAACTTTGCAGTCGGTGGCGTCGCTAGTACAGTTTTTTTTTCATTTGAATACCGTACGAACGTCCCAACTGTCCGGAACCAGCAATTATAATTAAGCAAAGAATTACTGGACTAATTTAATTTAACTACAGAATATTACCTACCTGAGATATCGCATTTCATAATTTAATGCTAAATCTTTAGATGCACAACCAAAAATTATTTAATCAAGTGGGCCGCACGAATGGGCAGCCTCCAAGCTCTGTACAGATTAATAACATCATTGTACTTAATCAACAGGGTTTTATGCCGGACAGATCTACTTTAACAATTCTCTCCAGAAGTCGGAATAACAGAAGAGAATGTATGAGGCGTTTTATGAAAGTGAATGAAGCAAGAAGTGTATGCCAAGATCGAGTTGTTTGGCGGTCCGTCCTCTCTGCCTACGGCGTGATGGTTAGTTAGTTAGTTAGTTAGTTAGTTAGTTAGTTAGCTCTTTATATGAACAATTATATCTCGTGCACTTGAAGAAAAAACCCAAGTTAATTCAATGTATACAGATTTCGTAAAAGCATTTGTCAAAGTAAACCATAAAATCCTTCTCAATAAACTTTGCCAATTAGGTATAGAGGGTAATTTATTAGAGTAGATAAGAAGCTACCTTACCAACATAATTCTTCAAGTAACATTCAATTCTAACCTGTCATATAAATTCGTCGCAACAAGTGGTGTACCGCGAGGTTCACATTTTATCCCAATACTTTTTTTACTATTCATTAATGATATTATAACTGTATTTGATAAAAATGTTATTGTGCCGACGATCTGAAACTCTTCAAACTATTGAAGACTGTTTTTACATTCAATTAAATTAAAATAAATTACAAGATTGGTGTGAACTTAACAAACTTCTTTTAAACATTAGTAAATGCCAAACGATCACATTTTTAGAATGAATCATCCTCTCAATTTTCAATATAAAATCAACAATATTTCTCTTTCGTCTGTCAATGAAATTTATAATCATGGCATCGTTTTCGATTCTAAATTTATTTTTCTTATCCATATCAATTCTATAACTAATAAAAGTTTAAAAATACTCGGCTTCATTCTTTGAAATGCCAGAGACTTCGGGAATATTTCAACACTAAAATTATTATATTCTTCCTTAGTTCAAGTCAAGTCGAATATAATTCTTCTATATGGTCCCCTCACTATAAAATTCACTCCGATTCCATTGAGAAAATTCTACATAAATTTCTAAGATATTTTAACTATAAACTCTGATTACCTATTGAAACTATAAATTACATTTACTTAATGTAAGAACTAAAATTATTAGAACTCTCAGATAGAAGAAGTGTTTCTGACCTAACTTTTATTTTCAAAATTGGTAATGGTTTTATAGACATCCCTGATATAATCAGCTTATTTAAATTTAATATTCCAACTAGAACTGCTAGATCTAAAATTTTATTCAATTGTAACAATAATTTTAAGACTGAATCATTCAAAATTCTCTATTACCTAGACTCCACGCAGAAGGTAAAACATTTTCAGATATGGTAGATATGTTCAACTGCTCGGAATACAAATACAAAGAAACGATTATTGCACAGATCCTGAACAATTATTAGTATATGTGTCTAGACTCTAGAGTATAAGTATCAGTGAATGTGGGGTATGATTTGAATATTCGCCTCTGTAGCTAGAATGGTACTTACACTATGTTCCTGTATTTGTTCGTTATTTTATCTATGTACGTAATGTGATGTGTTTTGCACTTGTTTGTTATAACTATCTAAATATGTAAAAGCCCGTACAGGGCGTACATAATAAAATAAATAAATTTATTACTAAATAAGTCATTTCCACTTAATTCTGTTCTAAGTTTTTAATCTACCGAATTATATATATTAAATGTTTTCAAAACCGAAGAAACGGTTTTTGATTTACTTTGTTTTTGTAAGTTACTTGCGAAATCCACAAATATACTATCTTCCCATAGAATACAAGACGCTCAGTTTCGAACACTGGCGGAAAATCGTCAAGAAACAATAATAATAATTAACCATTGAAGAAGATAATACTAACATAACTTAAATGAAAGATGAAACCGGACAAAAGGACAGATTTTTTTTTAATCTCATATTATTGGCAGCTATTTTTATGATGTTTACAAAAAAAAGGAAGTTAATATTCACAAATCTTGAATTTAAGATATGATATCGATGAAGATGACACAAATTGAACTTGTCTCATTAGCTAAGTCGGTTGAGCGTTGCCCCGGATAGGCAGAGGACCTGGGTTCGAGTCCCAGATGCGACTGAAATATTTTTAGTTTCTGTCCTTTTGTCCGGTTTCATCTTTCATTTAAGTTATGTTAATATTATCTTCTTCAATGATTAAATATTACGATGAGGTTCTTAAATCTCAATAAAAATAATTAATAATTTAAAAAAAATAAATTATTATTATTATTTATTTGAAACACACATTACTTAACATCAACATTTAATAAAGCTTTGACTGCCCAACTGGGAACAAATCCCGTTTTAGGACAGTCAAATTGACAAATTTAATTCATATTAAGTGCCATTATACAAAAATAGAAGGGAAAAAAGCTTTTATTTTCATAGTATTGTAAAATAATGTATATAGAAAGGAGTATAATAATTAAGATTAAAGTGATTATGTACATGTGTTTGATAGGTAATGGTTGGTGCTATGATGAAAAAATGCGTTTAAAATTGAGTACTAAAAATATATATATATATATTATTGAATAATATTGATAACATTGAGTTACGTATCACTCAGCTTTATGAGTCGACGACGAAACTCAGCGATGCAGCCCGAAGAAGATGCAGCAAATAGTTAATAACATATTAAATATATTTTATTCAGTAAGTACAAAAAGCAACTTTAGTAAATTGTTTATAACCAAATGTTTGTCGTTTTTCCTTACATAAGTATAAAACGCGGACTGAAATACGCAAAACCATTCTGCGCTCTACAACAGTCAATTCTTGGTACCAGGTACCAGGAGTGCAATTCCCGTTCTTTTTAGGGAAGATTCCTTATCCCTTTCCTTAGGCTTAAAAAACTTCTTGCTTAACTCCGGTTCTGGTTCCCTTGGGTGACAGCTATCAGCGAATGATATTAATTAAAAATTTCAATATTTTAAACATTATATAGATTTTTAAAATTTTTTATGTAAATCAAATTTAATATTGTTATTATTAAGTTCTGCAAGTATTTTTAGTTGTTATTATTGTGACAGCTGTTTCGGCGTTTACGGCCATTTTCAAACTGTGGTTAATCCACATTGCGACTACTTATTTATATGATTTAATTTACCCCCACTCCTTTAAAGTTTGGATGGATGGGTAATGATTTATTATCGGTAAAACCGATTTAGTTAGAAAGCAATTAAAATTCTGAATTCTGTGAAGTTTTCACATTTATAATGTATTTTTACTCGTATTTAACTGACAATGTTTTCTTAATTGATTTATTTAAATGTGTTGTATTGTTTTGATAATGTGAACATACTGAGAAGCGGTGAGTATATAATTTTCCTCACTTTATTAATTAATGTTATATTATGATCATTCGTTCTATTGTTAATTTCTAATTGTTCAAGTAAATTTAATCTTAGGCCCTTTCTTTCTATATGTAAGGGTTTAGGTTTGATGTTGTCAAGCGGGATGTGATTATTTACTAAAAGATGTTCTGCGAATTTTGAAGAAGTGCTTTTATTTTTATAAAATCTTATATGTTCTTTGAATCTAGTTGAAAAAGCCCTTCCCGTCTGCCCTATATAGGTAGCGTTGCAGTCGGCGTGGTCACATTTTAATTTTAATTCATATATGCCACTATTATTAAGTTTGGGATTTTTACTTTTTGAGTTTTTTAAGCTTGATCCTATGTTATTATTGTTTTTAAAAGCTATATTTAAGCCCCATTTTTTAATTTCTTTTGTAATTTTTCGGATATTGGACCGAGGAATTCCAGACTTGCAATTTTTTCTAGTTTATTATTGTTTACCGGATATATTACATTGATTTTATTTTTATATTTCTTGCTTTTTATAATTTTTTCAGTGTTATTTGCCTCATAGCCGTTATTAACCGCGATTGTTTTTATTATATTTTATTATATAGATGTTGAGGAGAGTCGTTACAGCCGGGCGACTCCAATGAATCCGATTCCGAAGGCGGTGGACTCACTCCGACTTCGCAAATCCAGATTCACTCGTTCCGAACTCACCCTCAAGGAACGGCAAAGGTTTTGGGTTGCAGTCAAAAATGAAAAGCGTCCCTATTCAAGAGTGTAATATGAATGATTTTTGCTTCCGGAATGACAGACCCGTGCGGACCGAAAGGAACGAAGCCGAGTCCGAGGAATCGAGTCCGTGTGACTAAACTCGGAATTGGAACCGAGTTCGTAAAATAAGTGGAATGACCCACCTCTTCGGTCAGCATAGATTAATCACGATGGAAAATGTCACTTCTGAAAAATGAACTAGGGACAAAAAGGGGTCATTACTATCTAGTGAGGTAGGTACCTTTTTACAAAACGTAATCGTTGGTTAAAAGGTTTATTTATGCTATTTGAAAATAAAATTAAAATGTATTAAAATGTAATAAAATGTAATATCATAATGTAATTGTTTTTAAAAGTTTTGATCGAAAATCTTGTGACACTTGAAGATATTTCATCAATTTGTGTTTTCAAATAATCTTTTAACAATCTATTTAGGATGTTTTTTATATGTCTCACCGGAATTTCGCAGTTAATCAAGAAGTCATTCATGAAATATTCATGTACGTAAGTCTTTAAGTCTAAGGAAAAAGATAAGGAATCTTCCATAAAAGGAACGGGAATAGCGCCCCTGGTGCCTGGTGCCCGGTTCCCGGTGCCCGGTGCCCGGTGCCCGGTGCCCGGTGCCATACACCATTGTACTCTCATTGTAGGTAGCCACTAGTACTAGTAGGCCCTGTAGGCAGACAGGTAGGCCAGTAATGACATTTGATTATTGATGCAGTTAAAGTAATCTTATCGATGCTTACCGGTTGAAACTGGTTCACAACAGATAAAACCATACATTGTGTTGTTTTGGAGCCTTGTTTATTGTAATGTACCCACCATTACTAGTATCTGCTGCCTACATTATAATTCATTCAAATACCAGTGGCGTGCAGTACGTAATTGTAGAAAAGTTGGCATACTGAAGGGGCTTGTTAAAAAATGCTTTGTTTTATGACATGAAATTTTAAAAAAAATTGTATATACGTAATTAGTTATTTGGAAATCATGTTAATGATTTATAAAGGTTCTGAATCATCAGCTAAAGGCTGTTTAAGTTTAACGTGAATTTCCAAAAATTACAATAATATGATATAAGGGCAGGGGTGCCTAAACGGTCGATCGCGAAAGGTTAGCTCGATAGCGTTCATTATTATAGTATCTAAGTGGTAAATATATATACTCGTGTATATTATATACCATATATATATATATTTTATTTTTTTTTAAATCCTATTTTGAATGATGAAAAAAAATAATAACGGCCTCCATGGCCGAGAGGTAAGGCTCTCGACTACGAATCCGGAGGTCGCGGGATCGCACGCAAAGCCCGCGTGCGCAATTTAATATTATTAATTTGTATTATTTAACAATTCAATCATTTAAAAAATACAGTTTAGTTTATTTGTGTACGTTCCAGAGTGTAGATAATCTCAGTATCGCACTGGGGAAAGACCGACATTCAGAAATGAAACCTTGCTTGAAAGGTCCTCTCCTTTGTGATCCCACATAGGAGAGGACTCCCCCATCTCTTCCCTCCCCCCCTCCCTACCTTTAGCCTCGTAACATACACAATTGGGAATGCCATAGTCTCACTGGCTCCAGGCGGTTGGGAGCACTTGGGACTCTTGTGCGGTATTCACATTAAAAAAAAAAACTAACTCTATGGTCTCCGAAATGAACATAATACATGTTTAATGCTTTCACACGTACTTCCATTTACCTTTCGTTCATTTAACTGTATGTTTCCTCTCGTTAGTATTTTCTTCATAACACCTCTCTTCATAATATTGCCAATGCTAACATATTGTCAATCATGAGTATGTTTGTATGACAGTCTCTTTGTGTTTTTTTTATAACCAGATTTGACGTATTGTGATACGTAAAATAGATACATGAAAATATCGCTATTGTGAGTTTAACTTAAGAACAACCTGCTACAGTTCCAAATTTGGTTCCTACTGCGCATACCCACCCCCTCGCATGCGTCCCATCTCCCGCGCACGGCTGCGACGGCCATGTAACTCCGCCCATACACGCGTTTCTGAGATATTAACCCATTCATACCGTGGATGTTCAGTAAAATTATCATAATATTATCAATTTCGGATTAATTCCCTAGCTGTTTTAATGAACCTGATGCCACATAAAATGCAATATGTATATTTTAATATTATAAGCATAATTATTTAAATGCATAAAATGAGTTAAATTTGTGTTTGTAGGTAGGTAATACAGAATAAAAACAAATCCTGTTTTTGAATGTGTTAACGTGGATACCAAGTCGCGGAGAAAGTAGTGGGGGAAAGGGGCAGGACATGCGCGCTCTCAGGTCGTTCTAATGATGGACAGGGTATAGAGTCCCATACAGATAAGGGGCCCTCGAAAAACTGAAAAAGTTCGTATGATATCCTATTTGTGGATATTAGATATTATATAATGCTTGGTGAGCTTCCCCTTGCACTTTTAATAATATGAAGGTGAACAAATTCGCCCGCGGCGCTTTTTTCGTTATTTCAAAAATCTTTTTTTTTGGGTGGGGGTAGACGATGAAGAAAAATATACTTGAAAAGTGGGCGGTTGGGCAAATATATTAGGAAAACGCTGATTTAAAATATAGTTCATTAGTTCCACCTTTAGTCACCTGCAAATTTAAGTGTGTCAAGCTGTACTGATAAATCGATCGCTTGACTCCTAACTACTATTTTTTATTTCATTATATTACATTTCATTTCATTTCATTATACTGCCTAAAAAAACAGCTTTTTTAGGCAGTGAAAGATAGAAAGGGCTTCCCAACGGCTGACATCGGTTTTGTAGGAGCCCCACAGAAGGTTTACATTAACGACCATCTCACCAAATAAAAATCTATTAATGTAAATAAAAATCTATTCTTCCGGACTAGAGTCTTGGCTAAAGAAAGGGGTTTCCAATATGTTTGGTTAAAAAACTGCCAAATCTTTGCTAGACGCAACTCAACTTCTGCGCCAATCAATATATCGAAAGAGGAAGATCTGAAGAAGATGGAACTATCGCAGAATTTCTCTTCTCCCCTTGGAACCGATGCAGGAAACCCTCACACCCACCCAGGCACAATGTTAACGAGGCATAAACGAAAATTCTTGTCTTTCAAAAAAAATTCTCCCGCTTACTCTTTGAATTTACTATGTATTTTTCCTTCCATATTCCCTCTCCCCCTCAACATCCTCTTTATAGATCTACTCAATATTACTTTACTAATCATTTTTTAAAAAGAAAGTATAACTATTACTTCCCGGAATCAACATTCTCCATTAGCTCTCCATTTTACACTTGATTGTATATTATCACCACCCGAAAAATGACTTTGAATATCTATTATCAAAATGTAGGAGAACTACGCACAAAAACTGATACACTGCTGAATGCTATCAGATCAAACGAATATGATATTATTGCTTTAACTGAATCATGGCTCATTGATGGCATCCGCAACGAAGGGTTGTTCGACAATCGCTATGACGTATTCCGCCGGGATCGGAACTATTGTGTAACTGGCCAGCGCTTGGGTGGAGGTGTCTTGATTGTTCGACGCGAGCTAGTAGCCTGCTGGCAACTGACACTCACAAGCAAAAGACTTATGGATATCCTTACAAGTTAAGGGATCGCTGCGCAATAATCTTCACATTTGTTGTGTTTACCTACCCAAGGGGCCAACTTATCGTGAAAACATGGAAAGCTTTCTCAAAGAAATTTCAAGACTAACGTTACAATTTCCTTATGAAAATGTTCTTATCTTAGATGACTTCAACCTAGCCGACATCCTGTGGAATAAATGCCAAAATAACGCGACATTCACACCTTGTAATCGTTTATCTCCACTCATCTCTGCATTTGTTGATTGCCGGCATTTTTCGGGACTCTTCCAGTATAATGGAATCTATAATTCCAATGGCCACCTTCTAGACCTAGTTCTCCGTAATGATTCTGTTAAGGTATCAGCATGTAAGGACTCTCTTATTGTCGAAGACATACACCATGGCTCCATTACGATATATGTAGCTTTTTCTGAATCTGTTGCATTTAGGGAGGAAATAAGAAATGTTCATGTCCTCAAACGTGGTGACTATGAACGAATTTTTTTTTCTCAACAAAGTAAACTGGCACGAGCTCCTCTCCAAACTTCTACTCACAAATACTCCAACTTATAGATACTCATATTCCGCGTAAACCTAGTAATAACTCAAAATACCCGCCTTGGTATAGCTCAGCTCTCATCAAATTAACGAAGGAAAAATACAAATATTTCAAAAAGTTGAAGATTTACAACCATCAGTCTGACTACTCCACTTTTTCTCTCTTAAGATCACGTCATAAAAAACTGTGAATGTCACACTCAGTACATAATTAATGTTGAAAATGAAATATCCTTCAATCCAAAACGGCTTTGGAATTATATTAAATCTAACTCCAAATCTCAAAGTATACCAAATACTGTATTTCTTAAAGATGAGAAAGCTGAAAATGGATCTGCGATTGTTAACCTATTCTCCAAATAATTCAGTTCTGTTTACAACAACGATACACAAACTTCTAATTATATGCCAGTTAACCATAATATCTACAATACCTCTACTATTCATAGTATCGAAGCTGACGAACCTCTAGTGCAGGCATATTTGGAAAATTTAAATTTAAAAAAAGGCACAGGTCCAGATCAAATCCCTCCATTCTTCATACTGAAGTGTGCACACAGTCTCTCTAAACCTTCATCCATTATCTTCAATCGTTCTTTGAAAGAGGGTGTGGTGCCTAATACTTGGAAGACTGCATTTGTGACACCCGTTTTCAAAGCTCGATACAAATCTGACGTAGAAAACTATCGACCTATTTCAAAACTGTGTATCTTCAGCAAGGTTTTTGAAAAAATTGTATACGACCAGATGTTTCCCGTCCTGAAATCTTCACTCAATGTTAACCAACATGGGTTTATGAGTGGAAAATCTAGTACAACTAATCTTATAGCATTCACGGAATTCTTGCAAGATGTATCAGCGTGTACAAGTAAACGCTATATATACGGATTACAGCAAAGCTTTTGACTTAGTTATTCACGACGTATTAATATGCAAGCTTATGCAAATCGGCGTACACGGTGGCCTTCTCAGATGGCTTTCATCCTTTGTATCAAACCGCAGTCAAGCCGTAGTTGTAGGTGGTTTTAAATCGGACTGGGTAACCGTTCCATCTGGTGTGCCCCAAGGTTCATTATTGGGACCCTTACTGTTTAATATTTACATCAATAATATAGGCCAATGCTTCAAATACTGCAAATATTTACTCTATGCAGACGATATGAAGATTTTTTTAACCGTCAAATGTACTACTGACTGTAAAAAATACAGGATGACCTTAACCTTCTTAATTTTTAGTGTTCACAGCATAACCTCAAAATAAATATAAAAAAGTGCGTCGTCGTTAGTTTTACAAGAAATAAAAATATCATTTCCAATGAATACGCTCTGAACGACTTAATAATAACTCATAAGACATAAGCCAGAGATTTGGGAGTGACATTGGACTCTATACTTCTTTTCGATCTTCATATCGACACAATAACTTCAAAAGCCTCGAAAATTTTAGGATTCATTCTCAGATCATGTAAAAAATTCACTAACCTTAAAACAATGAAAAACTTTGCTTACGTCCGCAGCTCACTTGAATATGCGTCACAAGTATGGAACCCACAATACAACACATATGTACACAACTTGGAACGTGTTCAAAATTGCTTTCTACGATACCTCGATGTTCGTAGTTACCGTCCTCATATAAATCACCAAGAGTCGGCTGCGTTTTTTAATATGTTGTCGTTGGAAGATCGACGAATCTCGGCTGATGTCCTTTTTCTGCAGAAAATTGCTAGATCCACCGCAGATTGTTCGGAACTCCTACAACGGATCCAACTACGAGTTCCCAATAGGCTAACCAGATCGCACCAAATTCTTAGCCTTCCTCGATGCAACACTAATTCAAAGCAAAACTCCTTCATTTATCGGGCATCGCATACTTAACACGCACTACTCACAATTTGATATCTTTAACTCTACACCACACTCCATAAAGTCACATCGGCGATCTATCGAGCCTTTATAACTTCAAATACCTACTCACCTCATACTACCACCAATCTATTAACTTTCTTTTTATATAGATATACACTATTTTTTCTTGTTCTTTTATTAATATAAAATCAAACACATACATTTCAACTAGATCGACCCCTCCCCCCCCTACCCCCTCTCTTTCGAGACTTTTAAAAAAAATATTTCTTCTTTATTTTGTATAATCTTTTTAGTTTTACATTGATTTCTTCGAAAAATCAGTTGATTCACTTATAAATAATACCCAAGTGGAAACCTGTAAATGGTCAAATTTATATTACTTATTCCTTATACTTATTTTTTATGTAAACTGTTGGTCTCCCAAATAAACAAAAATAAAATAAAATAACACTTTTACAGAAAAGGGTTTCGTCTCGATTAATTAATTCGATATTACTTAATTTTGTGTTTGATTTTCGAGAAAAAATGTAAACGCCCAGGTTTCCGTTTTTTTATGCGACCCGTCATTTTTCTTTCGTAGTCCGGTACCGAGTCGAGACCCATAGTTTGGGAAACACAGCAATAGTGCAATAAGATCTCCAGTACAATTTTTTTATCAATAGTGACGTTCAAACTTAAATACCAGTATATTTCGTTCGTTAGTTTTCATGGTTAAAATAATTTTCAAAGGCCGCCAAAACGCTCCAAATCTATGGCCGGTCGGTTTTGATCAGTTTTGAGGTTAGAATATCAAATGTCAAAACAAGAATAAGCTTTATCGTACATAATTGTATATTATATTCATGGTAAACCATAACTAAACATAAGTAATAAAATTATGTACCTTTTTAAAAACTTTAACTAAAAGAATAATAATAGTATTGACCATTAACATTATCATAATATCCGTATTGATTATTTGTTTGATCATGAATACTCTAATTTATTTCATGAATAATAGTTATTTATATTGACCAACAGTTATAGAGCTTAAAGTCACCTAAATTAAGTTAAAATTTTGCAAAAACTATACTAACTATACATATTTTAAATACAAAACAACATCGAAAAATGCTCAAACAGAATGCTCACATGAAGTCAGATGTTCCAAATGCAATGGTACTAACATAACACGGTGTTTTGATGAGCTGGTTTTTTATTCTCTTTTAAATAACGATTTATAAATTCATAAATTCTATAAATTCAAAAACAGGATGCTCGCGTGACGTCAGATGTTCCAAATGCAATGGTACCGACACAACACGGTGTTTTGATTTTTTATTCACTTTTAAATAACGATTTATAAATTCTACGAATAATTATATATAATGAAAGTTATATATTCAGAATAGTCGTTTACTGATATGAATATATATTTTTAAAGTCATTATATTTTTCACTGGAGTTCCTTGTCGCTCTTTACAATCCTTGGTAGGTAAATACCTTTCGCGCATTGTTAAATCTCTTTCTTATAAATTAAAATTGATGAAAATTTCGTGTCCATCAATTATTGTTGTAATCTTCGTTAATTATAGAATTCTGAGGCTGAGGATTGGTGACTTAGCCGTCACCGCACATTACAGACAGGTAAACACAATCCGTCTGTAAAAACATTGTACGACGACAATGACATATCTGACATTCATTGCATATCCGTGAATTGATATGCTTCATTGTGAATTCACGGAATTTTATCACAGCGAAAATTCTTTACCTTTGTGGCTGATGTTATTATTGCCAAAAACGTTCACTATCCCCTAATTATTGAGTTTATATGGCCATTGAACATTCTTCTGCTTTAGATCCTACTCGTGTGTAGGCTGTCGCGATGTTGGTGATAGTGATGAGCTATGTATGATGCCTCCTCCTCCTTTTAGTTGACCTGTCAGACAGCCTTGCAGTCAGTATTCCATATAAGCTCATATTACAACACGGCATCTCTCTGACAAAACAAATTAACATACTTACAACATATATCCACAACAAAAGTAGGGATGATGAAAATGTGAAACGAAATTAATTCAAAATAACGTAAATAAAGAAACCGACACGGCTGTATTCCTTCACTTAGAACTTTAATACGCTGCTGTATGCATATCACCAAAATGTCATTCGCGTGCTTTAATTCTGTGCTAAATAGCGTAATGTAAATATTTACAATTAAGATTCCGCAGAAAGAGAGCCCGTTTGATAAAGATGCAGTGAAAAACACGGCATACTTCTAATTTAGAAGCAATTCCACAAAATACAAGTAAATAGGCAGATTGATATTATTACTGAGAAGATCAAATTAATCATAATGTTGCAATTTTAATCTTTTGTTTAAAATGAATTATAGACGATTCGAGAAATAGGCCCTATCCCTTACCTATCTACTACCACCCGCTTTGTTTTGACAAATAATTTAGTCTATTGAATTTAGGAAAAGTTTGCAGTTTGAATAAAATGTGAATCTCCAGGTTCTCTGGAATGGGTTACATTTGGAAATACGTGCCCTCCAAGCAGTCAATCCCAGGTATATGTAGATATGCAAGCGAGATTTTGGCCTTCCCTCGCCAGTACTGTAGTCTAAAATCCGAATAAAGAGTTACGGATTTATCCGGATGACCGAGTTTGCATACGCGTACAATCGTCCATGTTCAGAAACCCCTTCTGTTACTGTCCGTTCCGATTGGCCTCCATAGACCTTGTCACACTCCGAACACGGAGCTCCGCAGGTCCAACAGATTCTGTTTCAAGAAGAAACTTATATTTTGCAGTAGGTAGTCAGAAGCAGAAGGTCTTGCATGGTGCTCGAGGTTCCGAAGACAGTCTTGAACGTGAGGCAAGAAAGCGTAGACTTTGACAAGGTGTAGGGCGTAGTCCAAACGGAACGGACAAGCCATTCGCTATTGTCCACTACACGGTAGATTTTTACTTTAATAAATTATGCGCAATTATAGACAGTTTATTGACGTATACATTGACATTCAGATTGTTTGATCCAATGATTGCGTCAGTTCGGATTAAAGAGGACACAGAACCCTGTTTATTGATTGTTCTTAGATTTATTACTATTTCGTCATTGTCTTACAGACTAGAGATAAGATTAAATACACTCATTGATTGACATTGAGTCAATTATCTCCGTCCTTACTTGTACGTACAAAGAAGTACGAGCAAGCATCAAGTAACAGTTAAGAGGAACGGCTGCGCGGCCTGTTTCAAACAAAACTTAATTTCGGATTAGTGTTCAAATACCCACCCAAACTTAATGATATATTTTTTTAATCAAAAGGTATAGCAAATATCTAGTAAGGATGAGAAGCATTTTTTTTTGTTTATTTTAATTTAGAAAATATAAGTCACAAAAAATGAAAAAAGATCGCTCTGCAATGTTAGAACGAGATTCAGGACTCTCGAACGAATTTCAGATTGGCGAAGGCGATCGCACGCGTTCCTCTTAAACAGTTGAACCTAATAATAATATGATATATTATGCAAAGGACCGAAATACTATTAATCGCCTTCCAGACAAGCGGATGGCCCAGTAGTGTGGCCGCGGAAAAATTTATCAACCGAGTTTTTATTTTTTGACTAGGCAATAATGGCAATACTCCTTGTCTCCGCTGAGCGAAGCGGTCTTGAAATTTGAAATGTCGCTTTGGAAATTGCTTAACGATAAATAAAGTGTGATTATTGCCAAGTCAAAAAATAAAAACTTGGTTAATGTATTTTTTTCCGTCGGCCACACTACTGGGCCACCCGCTCGTGTGGAAGGCACTTTACGGTGATACGGCCACAAATGATTTCGTTCGCGCTTTTGGGTTCAAAAAAATATATTTGTTTGGGAAGTGCCTCGAACGCTGCGAGCACGGTGTGTGGACTGTGGAGGTGGACACTGGAGTGTCACATGGCTGTGGCTACTTTAAATGCTATTGGATCTGTCAAATTGAGTGTGAAAATGAATGTGGCTATATACAGGGTCTGTCTCAAAAGTATCGAGAAAAAAAAATTCAGACAAATTATTAGCCACTACACGTACAAACACTAAATATTCTTCAAAATACGCGTCAATACAATTTTTGTAGCGTTTCTTCCAGTCTTGGAAGGCACCCTGGAAGGCAGAAGACGGAACCCCCTTAACACGTAATACCCGGAGGTTCAAAATAAAACACATTCGGCGATGGTGGGTCCAGATTGACCCGGCTGAAATGATGAAAATAAAAGGCTTTTTTATGCATTTTTCGTTCATATCCTTACTTTTATATGATATTATGTAATTCCTCATAAAATCATAACATATCCCTTGTGTTTCTTGTATAAAGATAGATGTTTTAGAAATTAGCATTCCGTAAATGTTGCGGTTCTTCGATATGCAGCAGCGCGGGCATACCACGCGAGAGCAAAACCACGACTAAATCGGTAGCGTCTTGAGACAACCGCTGCCGACGGTCAGCGGAATGAGGAGAGCAGTGCGGGAGGGGGGGGTAAGGACTCGCCCCAGGAAGTCAGTGGAAGCGAACATTTTTGTTTACATATTTATTAACATTTTCGGGAAATCGATGGTGTGCATTTACAAGTATATCATGTATGATTTAAAATACCAGAAATAAAATCACTTATTTAATTCTTCCTTGTGGCTGTACCTCTAATAGAAAGATGTGTAAAAAGAAAATAAATTAAATTTATAGCCATATTATATGATGATTGCTTGTGCAAATATTAGAAAATATTATATAATGGCGTTCTTATTTGAGTATTTAATTTTCTCACACATTTATTTGTCACAATTAAAACCATTGAATGACATACATTTTAGTTAAAAAATACTAAAACTTTTATTTTTCAACAAAACAAATTTAAATGAACAATTTTCATTAAAAAATTAAAGGAATCCGGAATTTGACAAGTTGATCTGCAACGGATTCACTCAGATTTCTTACACTAACTGCATTATCACTTCCATTTTCACTTTCAGATATTTCCTCTAGTAATATGTCTTCCGGATCACTTTCAAATTCTGGATCCAATGCTTTGAATTCCAAGTCGCCATCATCACTGATCTCACTGTTAAGTAGCTTTTCAATCTCATTATCAGCTAAATAATGTTGCCTTGCCATTGCGTTAGTATGGTACGAAATAAAAAAAAAATTAAAACAAAGTTATAAAAATATAATCACCATACTAGAAATGTGCCCGAATGGTTGACAACATCTGCGTGTTAAGGACTGCGAGGGACAAAGACGGAAGGATAGAGCGAGAGATATACTGTTTCGTCGGCTGCTCAAATTCAAATGAGAAGAAATAGAGTTTTTGCGTGTTTTTATAAACAATTATTCTAATAACTTATTTAAAACGTGTCCGATTTTAATCATTTTTGAGTCGAGATGTGGGTAAATATTTGATAAAAGAATAGACAAGAGGAAATTAGCCTAAACGAAATATTTGCGGCAAAATCTTTTATTTAAAAACACTGGGTCAAATCAGACCCATCACCGGAGTCGAGGTGTTAAGGCAGTGCGTCGAAGCGGTTTTCACCCCATTCAACGTCTCCAAATGGCGTCCCTTTAGGCTACGCTTGATGCGGGGGAACAAAAAAAGTCTGGTGGTGCTAAGTCGGGACTGTACGGCGGTTGCGGCAGTGTCGCCACGCCTTGCTTAGCGAGGAACAGCTGGACGACGAAAGCTGAGTGTGAGGGGGTATTGTCGTGATGCAACATCCAGGTGTTGGCGATCTCCTTTCGAATCCTTTCGCGCAACCGGTTCTTTGTCATGTTGCACTTCTCCGCTATTAAGCGGACACTGAGATGACGATCAGACTGTAACACTTCCCTCATTTTTGTGACGTTGTTATCAGTTTTGGAAGTTGACGGTCGTCCAATGCGCACATCGTCTTCAATTGATTCCCGGCCGTTTTGGAATTGTTTGTGCCACTCGTAAACTCTTGCCTGTGACATGGCTTCATCCCCGAAGGCTTCCCGAATCATGGCCAGGGTCTCGATACCGGTTTTTTTTCAGCCGAACGCAGAATTTGATGGCTGCCCGCTGCTCCATCAAATGTTGCATCTTGATTTCCGACGCAACGGCAAAACACACTGTGTCGGACAGCTTGCCGCACATTTTTATATTTTGTGAATAATTATAACTTGTAAAGGAATCGGGTCGAGTGGAAAATAAATGTTGCTTCACTGTTCGCACACAGGCCCGATTCCCGATATTTTTGTATATGTCGGGTGGTCTGGGGATGAGCATGTTCCCCCAGACCACTCTAACTTTGACTGAATAAAGATGACAGAGCGAGATGACCCGGTGGGAGGGAGACGGTGATGTCGGGTAAATCTCACGGCGCCACTCGATGCAGATTTTTGTGTCAATGGCGCCGTGAGAACCCAACTAGGCCGCCCGGCGTAGCGCCTAGTTGGTATTTGTATACAGGCCGAAAACGAGAAAATCGGCAGTCATCCACCGACACTCGAACTGACATCACCTCTGCTCCACCGACCGCTCTACCTCGCTCTTCTTGAAACTGACCTGCCTTCTTCTTCTTTGACCCCCCGCTGACTCTTGGACCACCCCCCAGAATACCAACGCTCCAAGAAACCAGACCCTCGCTTCACCACGGACAAGGCACGCAGAGCAGCATCCGAGTTTGCACAAAAGTGTATATTGTGCAAATGGATTTGTACAGCCGCAGGAGTTTTTGCACAAAAAGGAGTTTTGTGCAAAAGGCAAAGTGATACAGAGATCGTTGTCGTTTCCTCCTAGCAAAAGGAACGATAGGTCGCCACTCCCTCCAGACCGCTTCGTAGATTGGGATCAGCCGGCCCCTACAGTTCGCTTGTGTGCCAGGATACGTCTGGTACACACACTTTGCGCTGATCACTGTGCTGGCTCTACCGTTGGTCTGAGAGGGCTGAGCAGCGGCGCGTTTGGTAGCTGCGACTTCCCCCTACCATCCCCACCACTCGGCGCATCCCGCTACCCCTTCTAGCGCAGTCAGGACTTTTTTTCTCGATACTTTTGCGACAGACCCTGTATTATACATATATGGTAGGTTATTTCTGTGTATTTTAACGCGACGTCAGCTGACCAAAACACATGACGACATAATGACAACAGTTAACGACATTGTGTTATTTTGTTCACAGTTACAATACGAAAATTAAAAATAAGCAAATTTATGATAAAAAGAAAAGATTTAAAGAATGTAGAACAAAGGGGCTCTTCGGGGAGGTTTGTTCATTGCCTAAATATTTTATGCATCATCGGTGAAACAACCCTGGGAGAGTCCTGGCCGCCTCCGGTGATAGCGGTCTCCTGATGTCTCTCCCCACTTTCCCAGCTCCCTGCGCACAAGGATTCGGTGTTGGCCTCCACATCGTGTAGATATCACCAGTAGTATTATGTAGGCCTCCCAACACTCCCGGCGTGCATTGCTCTATGACCAAAGGTAGGCTGTGTGTAATTTTTCAAGTTCGGGTAAGAATTGTGCACGGTTACTCGGCTAAGTGATCAGTGACATGTGAAAAAAAAATTGTATTTGAAAAAACAGCAAAAAAATATATCACTGGAAATCGAAATTTCATTTGCTTTTTTTACTCGAAATAAGACAAGGAATTACCCGAGTCACTGGTTAAAGAAAGTCAAGTAACTTTGTAAGTTTCTCCAAAAATAATATATGCATACATGTATTTTTTTTTAATATAACTACCTATCTAATAAAAAATAATAATTTACTTTCCCGGAGAGCCAAAAAACAGTTTTTGTTGTTGTTTGTTTTTAATACATATTCGGTGGTGTTCGGGAATAGCCCGATAACTGCATTTTTTGTTATTGTCTTTTATTTGTAAAAGTACGGTTACCGGTGCATTTATTTTCGGTTGATAAAATTGGGATATCTGTATTTAATTTATAAAAACCCTAAACACCATTATCATGTGAATATATTATACGAGCTTAGTCAGTTTAGTCGAAAGACCTACCCTTATAAAATACCGCAAGTTTTTCTCAACCACTGCCAATATCTCCCCTCGATGGGTAATCGATGAGGCAATCGGTATAGGTATATGTTTTATTTTTATCCGGTTTTATAACGATAATATGAATTACAAAGTACTTTTACACAATTAAAATGTGCAATTAAACCATTGTTTCCATATATCAGATTTTTTTCAGCTTCTAAACAATAAGGCATATTATTCTCTATTATGTAAAACGTAAATTCAAAATAAAATAAAAATTCCTACGGATTATAAAAATTAATTTACAGTAAAAAATGCAAAAACAAAAAAACGCTTGTTGGGATATTTTTCAGTAAATATATAAACCTTAATTTCTGAAAATGCTTCATTCGCTTTAAATGTGTAAAAAATGTATAAGAGAGACCATAACCTAACCTTTTCACACATTGCGGCGCGGGTTTACCCCAGCTAAGTGTGAGTTGATATGGGTTTTTTACATATTGAGAAATTAAAAATTATTTTTTAAAAACAGTAATATTTTGACATCTTTTCGGAGTGGAACTTTTGTAATATATACATAAAAATAATTTGCCATCATGCATCTATATCTATTGACATGAAGTCGAACCAAAACACCAGACGTTTTATTTGGCATCAAAGCAAAGGTTCGGGTCTTCACTTTCTACGTCATGACGTCGTAACAAATACTACCACTACGACACTCGTACAATGTTATGGTCCCTCTACATGATGGCCGTTGACGGGCCATTAGCTGGCCAGTGGTCGGAAAACTTATTCACCAAAGAGCCAAAAAAAATTTTTTGAGAGCCAAATCTGTTTATTAATTTAATAAACCTTTATTATAATTTTAGACCTACGGGTACACTGAATAAAACTTGATTTCGTACTGAATAATAATTATATTTATTGATAAAAAAATAGTATAAAAGTAAGGTATTCCATAAATTTAAATCAAGACAATGACTGACAAACACTTAATGCGAACAATGTTCTTGCATCTCCTTGGAAAGTTTGAGTATGTCAAGTTTGTGTATTGATGTTTTTAATTTTAGGCACGATTCCGGGTACTCATCAATAAGACGACTTCTCAGTTTACTCTTGATAAAATTCATGCTTGAAAAATATTGTTCGCATGAATATGTGGAACCAAAAAGGAAAAGAAGAGCAAACGAGAGTTTTTTCAGCTGATCATAAGAGTCATACTATCCAGGGGTTGAACATAATCATGTCTTCCTTCTCCAGGTCTTTCAAAGCAGACCACTTGTGATGTGAACTAAGTTCACATTTGTTCCCTCTCCAGTATTTCCAAATCAACGTAAAGAAGTTCAAATTTAGAGCTCCGTAATTCCTTTTTTTTTTAAATCTAACATTTGTATTTCAAAGTTACCAATGTCAATACCAAAAGGAGAAATTTTCAAATCTGTTATCGTAGCATTAAGAGGGTTTTTGACACATGCTAAGGTCGCTCTACTGTTTTTAAATTCCTGAAACCTGCTGAGAAATGCTTCCCTCATATATGTTTGTTTTGAAATAGTGTTTGTCAATGGAGGAATTATTTTCTTGGCGATTCTTCAGCAGACTCGGAAATTGAAACAAATTGATGACTAAAATACCTATAGGATGTGCAGCTAAATGGAGAATAAGACAAATTTATTTTTCAGGAAGGTACCTTTGAAAGGCGCCCGCGATTTACAGACACGATAAGCTCCGACCACTGTAGACGAGACTGTTGCGCCTGCTCGTGGATTTTTGTGCCAGAGCCGCACTTAAGGGGGCAAAATGCTGCATGCGGCTCGGGAGCCGCACTTTGCCGACCACTGAGCTTGCCGAGGCGATTGTCAGCGAGCCACTACACGATGGCGACGTTCAGTTAGAACTGAGTCACTAGCATTCACTAGCGTTCTTAGTTTTAAGAACGCTAGTGAATGGCACGGTTGTGTCGAAACCGTTATTGTTATGTTTTTCCTCTCTTCCAATAACTCTACCCCAATAAAAATAGGGTATAAATGCAGACACATTTATTTTAAAATACTTATTTTAAGTACAATATTCGGAGAGCCACAATTTACAAAAATACCTATTTAGTATTTATTTTTGTATTCGGGATTTCATATGCATTCATTAAAGGAATGATTCGATGAATTTTATAGTTTCATCACATGTCCAAACTACTGCAATTACGTTGAAAAATGTTTCGAAGCTACGTAAATATTACTAACTAGGACGTCACCTCTAGAGGACGTTTAAGCGGACACTGAACAGTTCGCCACGTGTCGTGTAGTGGACGTCACTATCACCATCCTTTGATGTGTGTACGAAAAACCGATAACGAGGCCATCCCGCGCCATCACAAGCGTCATCACGGGCCATCAAACGCCATCATCCGCCATCATAAGCCACTATGCCCACTACGGATGGCCCATCGTGTCGATGGTCGATGGTCGATGATGGCCGATGATGGCCGATGATGGCCGATGATGGCGGATGATGGCCCATCATGCGCCATCATCGGCTATCATCGACCATCATGTAGAGGAGCTATTATATTTTTTAATATAACAACAAAAAAAACTGGGTAGATACCATCAAGTACCATTCTAAGCGCTCATTTCAAGATAAATTCTGTAGGAAAATATTATTATCACGTCTAATTTTTTTTCTAGTGAAATGACGAATGTTATTTCAGTAATCACGCGATTTTTCTCGATTCCCTTATGTTGGCGACATGTCAAAAATTACGATGTGTCACTGAAAAATGAATAGAGACATAACCGACTAACGTTCTACCTGTAAATTCTGATAAAATTATTAGACAAAAAGAGATAACTGATTTATCTAATAAGAATTTAGATTCGTGACTTTTCTAGAACGTCCGAATTGTACCACCTGAAGTCAGCGCATATTGCGCACCGTTCTGTGAATATCGTTAGTCGTTAGATAACAAATTTCAGTGATCTGCTGAGAAGCTGTCATAGAACTCGCTTCGTAACGTTTTTGTCTCGAATCAAATATATTTCAAAATGGGCCGTCGTGGAAGATCAGCAAGCCCGCCTCCGGCACCCAGGAGGTAAATATTGTGGAATCTGTGAGCCTAAAGTGAAGTGTTGAATTTTTTTTTCTAAACGTGGTTGTTATTTCAGGATGGCCCCCTCATCTAATGTGCCCGCCAGAGCAGCGCCACCCCCGGCAGCCCCCATGGTGGCTCCGCCCGCGGGCCCCCAACAGCCTAGCATGTTTGCACAAATGGCAGCAACCGCTGGAGGTGTCGCCGTGGGATCAGCTGTCGTAAGTCAACCTTATTGATCTTGCCCTTCGTTTCTGACGCCACCGTTCTTCCTGTTGTGCAATCACAACTACGATGCAACCCACTATATCTGGACCTTTATGGACTGAGCCTGAGCTTTCGGACCTAATTGTCTCTGAAACTCATGATTTTTTTAACTTTTTGAGGTTATGAAAATTCACAGCCATTGCCAACTAATTATGTTTACAATTTTATTTTGCTGACAGTAATGACAATTTTTATGTTTCTCTTGTTTTTAACTATATGAACAGAGATAGCATATTATATCAAAATCAGTTCCTCCAATAATTTTGTCAGCAAGGTTCAAAGTCCATCACTTTAATCTCCAGCTTTAAAAAAAATTCCAAAACAGGTCTTGGAACTCCACCACTCAATTATAGTAGATTCTCACTAAGCTGACACAACCTTAGTCAAAGTCAGAATTGAAAACTTTAAGGCAAGGTTTGAGCTTGAACAAGAGATAATTTCAGTAAACTAATTTAAAAAACGTAGTATCATTCATAAACACTCTATTTTCCAGTCTTCCATATATCCAGTAATCCAGCCAGTTTTATATAGTGGCTGATTAGTGAAATTCTACTGTATTTGAATTGTGTTTTCTATATTATGTAGTTTTTATATTATGTAGTTTTTATATTATGTAGTTTTTATATTATGTAGTTTTTATATTATGTAGTTTTTATATTATGTAGTTTTTATTGGTACCAACTGTAGAATACCATTGTAGTGAATTAATTTTTTCACACCTTCATTTCCAGGGACACGTAGCCGGCCACGCGCTGACTGGCATGTTCAGCGGAGGCTCCAAGGAGGAAGGGCAGGTACAGCAGCAGAACGGGGGCCCGCAGCAGCAGTACCAGGCGCCCCCCGGCTCCACCGAACCCTCCGGCCCCTGCGCCTGGGAGATCAAACAGTTCCTGCAGTGCGCGCAGGGCCAGGCCGACCTCACCCTGTGCGAGGGATTCAACGAGGCCCTCCGACAGTGCAAAACATCTAATCGTACGTTCTGAATGGATACGTAATGAACATACTAGTCATCATCTCATTTAAACGCGTTCCTAGCATACGTCGACTTACATCACAGACATGACTTGGCTTACGCCAGTGCTGCTATTAGTTAATTGTGTTAGGCATCATAGTGCCTCCACACGATTGGTTTGCCCAGTACTAACAAAACCACCGCATCGAAAGACTCAACCGTCTGACTGTTCTTTCTTTAAGTCAAGCCCATTGTTCAATCTTTTCCAACGTGTTTTCTTAGAAACGGTAGGTAATTGGGATGTGTGGCGTTGGCT
This sequence comes from Halesus radiatus, assembly GCA_022606495.2. Lineage (NCBI taxonomy): Eukaryota > Metazoa > Arthropoda > Insecta > Trichoptera > Limnephilidae > Halesus > Halesus radiatus. Next base: position 174,369 of record JAHDVE020012150.1, on the reverse strand, counting down.
TTATATTCCAACCAGAAATGAGGTGCCATGCATGATGTTTTTTTGAATAAGGACTTCATTTCCATAACGTCAGTTCTACGAACATGTGCTGTGTGCTTGTGGTGTAAATAGGCCCTTATGTTATTGAATTCATAATACTGACCATTATTGCAGAAAAGGTTATTTGCTTTCATTTACTCTATTCAAAAGTGGGAAAAGCATAAATATTTAGCAATTACCAATAAAATGTTTAAAAAATATATAAAGTGTATTCCAACTGGAAAGTAATACAAGTTTAATGCGGTAGTTGGATTCTTTATAAAAACATTAATCAAATCGTCGCCTACAACAAAAACAGGGGTTTTAATCATGCAAATTTTTTTTACCCCATTAACGTAACCTATAATAAAATGTATAAGAGTCTGGCAAAAAATAGTAACAGTTTTTTTACTATCCTGAAAAATTGCTAAATATGAGATACGCCAGTTTGTGTTGTGGGCAACTAAATTTTCATTATTTAAAATTTCTAACAACACTTTCTTTGCAATAATGTGTATTTATTAATTGTTTTTGTGTTTAATTCGTAGAACTCCATTTATTTTTTTTATTTGACGGCCTCCATGGTCGAGGGGTAAGGCTCTCGACTACGAATCCGAAGGTCGCGGGTTCAAATCCCGGCCTGCGCAAGTAAATTTTATTTAATTAATTTGTGTTTCACAATTAATTCATTTAAAATAATAGTGTATTTGCACAGGTTCCAGAGTGGAATATACTCTCAGTATCGCCCTGGTGAAAGACCACCATTCAGAATTGAAACGTTGCTTGAAATGGCTTTTAGCCGTGTTTGGTGACCAGATCTGAATAGCCAGGTATTTCCCTACCTTCCCCTCCCCAATACCTTCTGCCTCACAACATTCCCCAACTGGGAATGCAATAGTGTCACTGGCTCCAGATGGTTGGGAGCAGTTGGGACTCTTGTGCAGTATTCATAGAAAAAAATTAAATTTTATAATGTTATTAAGTTCTGCAAGTATTTACAATCAAGTCCCGCTTGATAACAATGAGCCTAATCCCTTACATATAGAAAGAAAGGATTAAAGTAAAGATCTTTGATTAAAGTTGCTTGAACAATTAGAAATTAGTAAACAAACTAATGATCCTAATACAACATTAATTAATAAAGTAAGGAAAATTATATATTCACCACTTCTCAGTATGTTCACATTATCAAAACAATATAACACATTTAAATACAATTAAGAAAATATTATCGTTTAAATACGGGGAAAACACATTAAACCCCACAGAATAGAGGATTTTAATTATTTTCTAACTAAATCGGTTTAACCGATAATAAATCATTATTTAAAAAAACCCATCCAAATTAGAATAGGGGAGAGTAAATAAAATCATATAAATAAGTCTGAAAACAGTTTGAAAATGGCCTTGAACACCGAAACAGCTGTCACAATAATAAAAACTAAAAATACTTGCAGAACCGAATAATAACATTATTAAATTTGATTCACATTATCTGTATTTACAATAAACTTCAGCATATGTACCTTGTTTCAGTGTTTACTGTTAAATTCATCTGGAGATTTGAACTCCTTTAATAATTAGTTACCTTTGTCATACAAGTTGTTTTGGCAACATCTATTGATAAACATGTTTTTCTAGTCGCAAGTTGTTTTCACAAGTACTAATCAGTGTCTGAGGCAAACAGCCAAGAGCCATGTTTGATTAATACCCTTTTCTTCTGTATTGCTAATTTTATAAAATATTTTTTAACAATATTGTACAAATAGTAACATTATGCATTGGAAAGGACACCATTCCATCACTGGGTACTCAATATCAGTATTTATCTTTAGCAAAAATGTATATTTTTTAAACTTATTTATTTGTAATATACCTATTTAAACACTGTTATGCACAGTGATAATCTTTTTACATATTATTTTAATTTGTCTTGTAAATATTGTTTTCTCTTTTTGTTTCAGATATTTAAAAAAAAAAAAAAACATTGTAGTGCTGTGATTAGTGCACTTTAAACATTAAATTTATATAACGCAATTTAGTGATATTTCAACTCAAGTTATATTGTATTTATTTCAGAAGCTTAGCACAGTTAAATTCTCAACAAGAAATATATTAGCAATTTCAAATTTAAGACGATGAAAATTCAATCAGTGGATTGCATTGTACTTAATAAAAATAAATGATTCCATTGTTCAATCTTGGTTTTATTTACTTCTTGTTTCCTACTCCTATTTCTGTATCTATAGCCAATATAATATATTGTATATTTTCTAGGTAACTGGTAAAAACATTTTTATTTTGTTATCAAATGGATCAGTCACTCGTGGATGGCTGTACATGTTTATGGTGTAACTCACACGAGATGCAATTACCGCCACCACGGGCGACAGCCGTTATCAGTGGTCAAGCCCGTCCACAGAATGCCTCTAAAAAGTGGTCACAACCCCACACACAGCAGCCGGGAGTCACATTACCTGCACACCTCCCGACCCTCCTCGGCTGTGTTTGCATTTCTAGTGTCGAACTGTCGGGAGCTGCAGCGACTGCGACCGGCCACTAATAGCGTCAGCTTGTGGTCAGTTGTCGCGACAGTCTCCTGAACTGGCCACAAAAAACAGACGAAATGCCCGTGTAAGTTAAGCCTAAGGAAAGGTGTTAATGTGTTGTGGTCTCAACCAACCGTTTTCAGATGATTCAGTTTTAGTTTTTGATGATTCAGTTTTAGTTTTTCAGATGATTCAGTTTTAGTTTTGACCGTGTTTGGCACCGAGGACTTGTCAACAAACTGCCTTCTTACGGACTTCCCGTTTCCTTGTGTACGTGGATTGCCGACTTTTTGAGGGAGAGATCGATTCAGACGGTTACTGATGGTTTCATCTCTTCCTCGCATTCAATAAATGCTGGCGTCCCACAAGGATCGGTTCTGTCTTCGACATTGTTTTTGTTGCACATAAATGACCTCTTGACATGTGCACCAATCCATTGTTACACGGATGACAGTACAGTCCATGATTGCTTTTTGTTTGACAAGCCCCCAAAGGGCACACAAACTCCAACGGCTCGGAGGGCTTTGAAACAGAAAATGGACGGTTACCTTGAGAGGGTCTCCTCTTGGGGTAAGAATAACCTCGTCGAATTTAATGTTTCAAAGACCCAATCATGTCTGATTGCGTCTAAAAGGGATCGAAATGACAATCTAGTCTCCTTTAATGGAAGCAATCTTCCCAACAAGCCCTCCATTGATGTGCTTGGTGTAACCTTAAGTGACCAGCTCAGGTATGGGGGCTCCATCGAAGCCGAGTAAAGTTAGCCTCTCAGAAGCTGGGCATACTGAACAGAGCCCGCAGATACTTTAATAGTACACAACTGCTGACCCTGTACAAATCGCAAGTGCCCCCCATTGTAGAATTTGGCAGCCACCTCTGGTCAGGAGTCCCAAAATATCTGAAAAAAAACCTTGACTCTGTGCAGAAACGGGCGGTCCGTTTGATAGATTCGCCTATCTTAACAAATGGGTTGCAATCTTTGGAGCACAGATGTCGGGTGGGAATGCTGTCCTTGTTCTACCGGTATTTTAATGGAAGATGCTCCGAGGAACTAGCGTCATTGATCCCTTCGGCACCGGTGCATAGTCGGGAAACACGCCAAACGCGCGCTTAACATTTGCACACGGTTGACATTTGTCACATGAGAACGGGTCGCTTCTACGACTCGTTCTTGTGTTCAACAGCTCGGCTGTGGAATGATCTGCCGGCCTCTGTGTTTCCTCCATCCTATAACATAGGTCTCTTCAAGACCCAAGTTCACTCCTTCCTATCCTCCACACAGCATCCCCAAAGATGATATAGGCCTTGAGGGAAATTATTTCCTCCTTGGTCTCCTGTGTGGAGTTACTGTAAAAAAAAAAAAAAAAGTGGAAGTGAATTAACTTGAACAAGAAGCTGAAAAGCATGATCCCACTTTTCAGTTTAACTGGAAGTGATTTTATTATTCAAGATGGTGTCAAGTGAAGTGAAGTGAACGTGCATGCATATCTCTATAATCATCCCTGATATTTTGCATCTAATACTCTCTCGAGGGAGATGGCGTTGGAAGGCACTGATGGATATAGGAATCATTTACTAATTTCAAAATTTAAAATTCAGAAGCCTCTCGAGGGAGATGGCGTTGGAAGACACTGAAGGATATAGGAATCATTTACTAATTTCAAAATTTAAAATTCAGAAGCAGGGTACAGTTACGCAAGCAAAAGTAAAATTACTAATAATAACTTTGAGATATTTGACAATGGGAGATTCATTCTAAGTCTAACTTATATTATGTAGTTGCAGAGTGCCATAAAATGGTTTATTCTATTAGGTACTCCTACACAGAAAACCCTGTTGAAAATAATTTCGAGGATTTTTTAAGGAAAGGAAGTTCTGGGAAGGAAAAGGGTACGAGGGGTGGGTAGGAATCTGGGGGTCAATGTGTCCAGGAGTGACGGATGTATGAATCCATCCCTCTCACTGCAGTGCAAGACAATGGCTCTAGGGTCCGGCTGAAAAGGTCAAAGGGTACTCCCCATACTGGCCTCCCTATATCTGGCCCGCCACGCTGTTGTTGGGTAAACGCATCTGCCCCCAAGACCTGGACAAACCTCACTCCACGAACCCAGGTACCCCTGCGCCATAATGAACGACTTGGGGTGACCAATGATAAAGATGTTGAATATCTAATGAATGGTTCCCAGAGCGGTAGTACCCACACCAGCCTCCCAAATTGGATTGCCTTATTACTTAAGAGCCTAGTTATAGAAAGCACCCGGAGCGCTCTAAAATAGTATAGGGCTCTATGCAACAAATTATAGCAGGGGGGTGACGGGGCAGCCGGGTGCACTCCCTACTTGTTGCAGGAGAGCTTGGGGCGCATCGCCCCGGTCGCACCCTTGATGCTTGCTATAACTTAGCACTAACTGTCTAATAAAGTGTAAACATATTCCTCGATTGGGAGGATTGACGGGAAATATCCTGCGGGTGGTCACATTGGACCGGCTACCACTGAAGGGTAGCTGGCTTACCCATTTCCCGCGCTCTCTATTCTCCCGTACTTCAAGCTATGCGCATGACTTGTTGATTGTTGAGAGAATATACAAATTATTAAAACGGCCAAAGACTTTTATTTCGCTGTTATAAAATACTTCGAATAAAATAAATGATGCGTGAACTTATATTTTAATTTATTTACTTATCCTACTCATACCAAGGGTTTATGCAGAGCATTTATAGATATTATCAAATCATAAACATTTATTTTGTTTATTTATATTTGCTGGAGTCAATTCGGCAACACCCATTTTGAAAATACATAATGTTAATGTTATTTTTTTATTATTTTAAATACCTTGTTTTTTACTCCAAAGACAACAATAGCTTTGGTATAGAAATCTAAACATAATTGTCGTCCATCATCATATGATAATATGACACGATGAATCGTCAGACTACTGGATTTGTAAAAGCCTTTTACTTCTATGGTAACTACCTTATTTTTAATAAAAATAAAATTCTTTATAAAATATTTATCAAAATGTAAAATAAACTGTTGAAATCTACAATCATTAAATAAACTGTTGAAATCTACAATCAATGCATACATATTTAGGCTGTTTTGGAAAAAGCAATAGGTACATAATTTTAATTGCATGCACTACTTCAAACCAATATTCACTGGTTGCAGGAATAGTACTAACAATGAATCCTATCAATTCCTAGATTAGCGTCTCCCACGCGTACATTTCCGCCTGTGTTTCTCGATCTTCGCTCCAAAGGGCCCACCATTCTGCACGCCGATACGTCAGAATGTTGTATTAATATGGGGAAAAAAAGTCACCACACTTCGGTGCGCTGCCCGATCCGTTGATCCACTGATCTCCACACGAAGTGTACATGTAAAAAGATTTCTCAGAGATCGGAGTGAAGTGTGGCCTGATGCGTGATATGTCGTATGGTTTAAAAGTTTTCCTACAGTTTGACTATAGATATCACGAGATAGACATAACTATGTCCGTTTACCAATTATAGTAATAATGTCATGTCATATTTATGAAGATTATAAATTACTTACGTATGAACAGTGCAAATTTAGGCACATAGTTTATCTGCAATGTTTCATTAAAAAATTAACAAATACTGATTTTGAAGTTTCTATTATTTGCTTGTGATTTTCCCATCAGCAGTCGGAGAAAAGCCATAAACATGAAAAAAACAAATGCATGGCGTGCTCTCAAACGCTTACGTGTAAAGGCATAGCACGCCGATTGCTGAGAAAAACCTATGCGTCGGACTGACGGGACATCTGGGCATTTGGATTGCAGGTCGCTGCCTTTACACGTCCGTCTTGGCGGGCGTATTGGAACGAAGTGTGGTGAGATTTCAAGTCCGAAGCCTATGTGTAATGTTCACTATTCATTACATATTATTTGTTTAGATATTTCAAGTATAAAAATAAACCCAATACTGCAATATGTACACATTTTGTAATCGTGTTTAGATATACATTCTTTTTCAAATAATCTTTTAGCCACATAATAAAACTTATAGATAAAATTATGTATTATAATAATTTACATGTAAAGTTGGGATGACAATAAAAGGTAAAAACAGCAATAAATAGGTACATCAATGTAAGTATAGGCTAATAGTATTATGGATGTAACATTCAACTGAAATTAAAATACTGGCTACAGGTGAAGGTATGAAGTGGTCCAACATGGTTTCAGTCGTTGCTCAAGGCCGATTGTAATAATTTTTCAAATTCAATATTTTTTTGCTTTTCAATTTCGAGTGTTTTTTCTAAGTCTGTGAACATTTTATGGCATTGACTCGTTTGCTTCATGGTTTCTTCCATATCCTTGAGAACAGTGCTGATCCACCCTTCATCCGACATATCGATGTCATCCGACAAGTCCAGTTTTCTTCTCTTTGGGTAGGTGACGTCCAACTCACTCATGTCATCGGGGAAATCCTCCACTACTGGACAGACTTCTTGTGTGCACTGTGATGTATACCACCACGGAGTTGTACGGTAATGAGTTAAGTCTCTCGGTCGGTAAACAACCGTAAAGTCTTTAGAATATGCATCGGGTTGGAACCACGAGCTCGGTAAATCCTCTCTCAGAGAGTTGATAGTTTCAGTAATCTTTTCTGATACTAGTATATTCATAATTTCTATCCAAGAATATCTGTTTTCATCATCATTGTTAAAACTATATTCTTCATCTGAAGGATCATCTTTGATAATGCTAATTATTTTTAAAACTACTCTCTCCGGAATAGAAAACCAATTCAGTTGGCAAATAAATTTTCTGATTGAATCTTGAAAGTCACCAAAACTGAGAGGAGGCCATTCTCCCGAGTATTGCGGCATTTGAAAGGAGCCGATGATCTTCTTCAAGGCTGGAATGTTGGATTTCCAATTGCTAGCGATGTATTCATACTCCTTGGGGTAAACGTGGGTGAAAGTTAAAAACTCCCGGAATTCGTTGGGAGACACCGGGTACTTCAGTAGTTCCGGGTCAGAAGCTATCTCCGCACATTTAACCACAGCTTCATTATAAAGTTCCGTTAAAGTTTTAATATCACAGAAGGCTTTTCTATAAGAGGAATTTAAGGATAATTTGAATCTATACCATAACTCACTGCCGATGCAATGATCCAAATAGTTAGATAAAAGTTCCGACTCGATGGAAGGACTCTTAGAAAACCTCTTTGCCAACCATTTCAATGCTTCCTTCGTGGCAAATGAAATATTTTCACCGTCAAACTTGGGACAAGTCAATATTTTATATTCCGATATTAATTTGCAACTTTTATGTTCATTCAAGTGAGAGCCTATTTCGGAAACAAGGTTCGTTGTATCAGGAATCAACACAACAGCCAAGGGTACACATTCCAAATCACATTTAGAAAGTAATGTAGCGTTAATTCTCTTCATTAAACTTGCTACAGTTTCGAGATTAGTATTACAGTAAAAAAGTAAACCATTCAAACCACTCATGGCATTTAGAACTTTAGGATCGGTCTTGTTGATGGTTCCACCGTCAACACTACAAACAGAGATAGCAAACTTCTTGTACCAGTAATTTTCACTGAGATAGATTTGATGACTGTGAGGATCTACTTGACTATCTGTGAAAAGATCCTTGAACCAATTAGTAAAAAATAAGAAACACTTTTTAGATTCACTTTCGTGGGGCACTGAAACTACAACCTTCCAATAAACATTCAGAGATATGGATTTTAACTGCAATTCTTGAGATCTCTTGAGGAGGGATTTCTTGACAGATTCAAAGAGGTTGATGGTGTGATGTTTGAACGCACCGGGCATTCTAAAGAAAGGCAGTTTCCCACGGTGGAAGGCCTTCATACGCTGGATGTTGGAGGCCTGTGAGGTAGTGGGGAGTGGGGGGGGGTAAGTAGGGAGCCAGGTGGGGGTGCTGTGCAGCAGGCATCGCCGCCGGTGGGACCTCCTCACCTGCCTCCTCCAATGCTGCGCTACGGATCTGCAAATCATCCTGACTCGTATTTCATCTAGCCGAATCGCCATTTGTATTCCATTAATACATTCTTCCTCACTAGCTTCTGTGATCAGCTCATCCGACACTTTCTTTGCATAATTGATTAGCCCTAGTAATCTCTCCACTTCTTCTTCCATAATCTCCACACAGAGCTCTTGTACAACTTCATTACTCACTTCTGGTATTATTTCTTGCAATTGTTTTTCAATGCGAATTTCCAACTCTTTGCCTTTTCTTTCTTTTTCTTTTCTTTCGTATTCTGCCTTTTGCTTTGTTAATTCGATTTTCTGCTTTTCTAATTCAGCTTTTCTTTGCGCTAATTCCATTATTTTCCTTTCGTCTTCTATTTTCTGTTTCAGTTCCTCCTGTTTACGAATGTCTTCTCTAATTCTCTCCTGTACTCTCCTCTCTTCTTCTTCTTTTTTCTTTCTAGCTGCCTTCAGGGCATTTATTCTCCTTTGCTCTTCTTCAATGGCTTTACTATTATCCATCTGATTAGTGATGTTTGCAACTGCGTTACCAAATAACGAAGATGCCGCAGTATTAAAAATATTGGTCTGTGCAGAAACAGAAGTGTTATTGGATGCTAACTTAAATATATTAGTGGGATCATTATTGGCTTCACCTGCGATAAGTTTGTTTCCAAAGATAGATGTAGCCAACTGGGTGGATGCAAAGACATTAAATCCCAGAGGTGGGTTGCTGTTGGTATTGGAGAAGACAGAGGGAAGTGTCTGATTGGTGTCTGTCTGTCCACCAAACAGAAGCGGCTTCTCCGAGGATTTGGCTTCTGCAATGGTTTTACCAAATAAGTTGGCCGCTGTTTGATTCTGCCACACTTTCTTGGGAGGTTCTGTTTCAACCGGCTTTGAAAAAACAAACTTACTATCTCCGCTGGCAAACAAATCGGTGCTAGGTTGTTTTTTAAATTGATTATTCTCCACATCATCAATCACTTTTTTGAATAAATTACCATCCTGCCCATCAGATTTCTTCAATGGATCTGAAGAATTTGTATTGAAAATGTTCTGCGAGAAAACTCCTTTAGGAATTTCAGGTTTGGCAAAGGTGAAATCCGTATTTTTGGTTCGGATTGGGTATGATGGTGGAATCTTTGCAAATTGATTGGAGTTGTTAGTCTCCTGAGGTCTGGCTTCAGAAATGCTTCTGACAGGTGCTGTTGAATTCTTAAGTAAGTTAGCAATTTGGAGAGCTCTTTCTTTAGGTGGTTTATAACCTTGGTCTTCAGCTAAGATAGCAGTTTTCTTTATGAAACCCGAAGGCTCGAAGCTAGAATGGGGTGAATGACTTTCAAAGGTGCTAGGAGGAAGAACCTCTCCGTAAACAACTTCCCCTAGAGAAGTTTTAAGTTTAGATTCCACAAGGCGAATAGCTCTTTCTTGAGCGTACGCTGTACTGTTGTCTTGGAAAGCGTTCTTGTCCAGCAGGGCATATGTGTTATCCTGATCAGAGGTGGTTTGCAGGCCGTAGTGTTCTAGGAAGAGCTCCATGCTGGGCATGCTCTCGAAGGCCAATATATCCATCAGCTCGCTGGCGGGGAACTGAGAAATGCCTCGCGTCGAATAAGACTTTATCATCCTGATGAGGGCTCGGGCTCTTATATCATTGAAGTAGCGGAGTAGAATGCAGCTATTCAAATAGGTCGTCTCTTTGACCAGTTTGAAAAACTTGACATAATTGCTATTATCTAAAGCGGTGAATACTTTGATGGCAAAACGGATCTCTGGAGAGCTTTGGACCGTCGGGTCAAGTTGTTGAATCTGCAATCAAATAAAACATCATAAAGTAACCTTCTAGCAGTTAATACCTTCGACGGATGGCAACAGAATGTATGATGTACCTCCCACATGAAGTTGGAGTCATGCATGTTGAGCAGCACGACGTAGGCACGGAACTCAGGCTCGCGCCGGCAACCCAAGGGCTGGCCCCGCGCGCGCAGGTCCCCATACATGTACTTGAGGCTCTGCAGGCACTTGGACAGGTTCTCCGTGTTGAGGCGTTGGTCAAAGGCAGATGGGGGCTCCTCCACGAGACGCGCGGCGCAGTGGGCATGGAAGCGGGCGCACGCCTCGACCAGGGATACAGAACCTGACACATACGCAGACGCAGAGTTCATAAGGACTGTCATGACACATTTTAAATAAAATCAAGTAAAACTTCAGATGAAATGCACGTTTTACCTTGGCAACAGAGAGCTTGTTGTGTGATATCTTTTCGTATGGCTCGGAGTCTATCCCACAGAAAATGGAACCAGTCTTCTAGTGAAGTCTGGAAAAATATAAATAAAACATTAAATCCAGCATAAGAGAAGATAATCCTCAATACATCATTTACACAGCAGCAGCGGACGGCAGAAACTTCAACTAGGATATGACCCATTCATTGTTTCTATAGGAGGATATCATTATTTATAAAATATATTAAAAGAAGATAATAAAACATTATTATTATTATTATTATTATTATAGAAATCACCTCCAAACATGTACGTCCTTTGTAGCGTTCACACACATTCTTATGTAGATAAGACTAATAACACATGGGGATAGGAGTCACACAGTGAGTCAGTTCTCGGAACTTCCAACAAGCCACAGTTTCTTTTATGAATCTGACCCTAATTAAAATACCCGAAGAGGAAGCCAATGACTATCTTATTCACCCAGTCAATTAAGGTTTTAAGTCGGAAATAATTCCGCGCAAGTTGGATTTTTCACAGATGGTAAAACACCTTACAAGGCCTTTCACGTGACTGGTTTGCCTGATACTAACTTAAGCCACCGCGTCTAAAAGTTGGACCATCGGGTCGTCCTTTCTTACAGTCAAGCCTAACTTCTGCCCTTGTAGAATAAGTTTTAAAAAATTCACACATCGGTAAGCAAATGCGTCCACAGCCCGCAACACTGTAAATAACTAAATGTATTGGGAGTATGCATTAATTCGTGTGGTTTTTTTTTCGAAAATTAAGGCTTTATTGTGAAAAAATGGTTATACATTCAATGTTCAAAGTATTGTTCATGGGAAGCTACGACATTTGTCCATCTTTCTGGCAGTTTGTGGATTCCATCCCTAAAGAACTGCTCCGGCTTGGCGGCCAAGAACGAATTGAGCCAATTTTTGATAACCTGTTCCGAAGTGAAGCGTATTCCGGTGAGGGCATTCTGCATTGATCTGAACAAGTAGTAATCAGAAGGGGCCATGTCTGGGCTATAAGGCGGGTGAGGTAGAACTTACCACCCACTGTTTTCAAAACAGTTTTTAACCGGTCTTGCAACATGTGGCCGAGCGTTGTCATGATGAAGAATTATGGATTCGTGTCTAGTCGCATATTCTGGTCGTTTTTCCGCGATCGCTCTCTTCAAACGAATCAATTGTGTTCGGTAGAGGTCCCCTTCGATCGTCTGACCCGATTTCAACAGTTCATAATACAACACACCCTTGTGATCCCACCAAATACAGAGCATTACCTTGGCGCCATGGATATTCGGCATTGCCGTGGATGTTGATGGTTGGCCGGGCTTCACATACGATTTTTTGCGCTTGGGGTTATCGTAATGAATCCATTTTTCATCACCAGTGACAATCCAATGCAAAAATGATTTCTTTTTGTGGCGTTCAAGCAACATTTCCGACATGCAGAATCGGCGTTCGACGTCTTTTGGCTTCAATTCATACGGCACCCAATTTCCAAGCTTTTGGATGAATCCCCATGCTTTTAAACGTCTGGAAATGGTTGCTTGATCAATTCCCAGTGATTTTGCAAGTTCTTCTTGGGTTTGGCACGCATCTTCATCGAGCAATGCCTCCAATTCTTTATCTTCAAACTTTTTTGGCTGTCCGGGTCGTTCTTCATCTTCTAAGTCGAAATTGCCACTTTTAAACCGTGCAAACCACTTCTGGCACATTCGATCAGCTAGAGCATGGTCACCATAAACCTTCACTAAAATACGATGACTTTCGGTAGCACTTTTCTTCATGTTAAAGTAATGAAGAAGAACTCCCCGCAAAAACACTTTATCTGGCACAAAGTTCGACATTTTCAAATGCGCAATGACAGTAGCTTTCAAATGAATATAGTCACGGATGAACACAACGTCGTCGTCGTTGCATTATTTCCGACATTGCGTGTTTTTTTTCCCATACAAAAACATTTGTCCACAGAAGACGATCCCTTAAATGTTGGAATTTCAAGTTGATTGATCTTTTTTACTTAAGTAGAATCACCTCCCGAAGTTAGTGGAATTTAACCCCCGGACACCCTATATATCACATACAAGAAGCATACCTGTGGGTGTTCACATAGGTCCACAATGTGGTGCAGCAGGTAGAGCAGGGTGTCCTGCAGCACCGGCACAGGCCTCAGGTCCTGCGCCAGAGGCTCCTCCTGGTCGGCCGAGCTGCGGCTGTATTGCTTGACAGCGCGTCGCGGGTCCAGTGAGCGCCCGTCCTCTCCCATCTCGTACACTGCGACCTGCAACACCAACACACAGAAACCAAATACATCCATCTCATGCACAACTTAATTAATGCTAAATAATAATAATAAGTTCTGTTATTTCAGAAGCTATGCAGACGGGTGTAAACGTTGCGTAAATATGGTGAGAATAATCTACACTGAGTCATCGCGCGAACCTATCAGCTATATTTATTCTCTAAATTTAATGTTGCGTGTTTCTGAAAATGGGATATTTTGGCACTCCAAAGCATTCCTTCGCCACAACTGGCAAAGGTACCAAAAAACAAAACTATCACAAAAAAAAACAGAATAAATACTGATGTTTGGCACACCCCTCCCTTCTGAGTATTGTACCTGTCTCTGAAAGTCTCTGGCCAGGCGCTCCCTCTCGGGGCACATGTCGGGGCAGCAGCCCTGGATGGCCTGCAGGCGAGTGGGCAGCCCGGCGCGCAGCAAGCGGTCGCGCAACTCCAGGGCGCGTAGCCGCTCCTCCGCCCCATTCCATGGGCGCCCCACCAACTGCCGCAGCTCCTCACCACTCCTCTCTGGTCCTCCGCTGGAGCGTGCTGCCGGGGGCAATGGGGAACTGCAACAAACAGTGGCAGCGTATAATAATAATAATAATAATAATTGGTTCATACCTCCTAGAATGCTATAAAACAACTAATAACTTTTTGTTATCGATTCAGACAGTTGGTGACAGTTTCATCTCTTCCTCGCATTCAATAAATGCTGCCGTCCCATAAGGATCTGTTTTGTTGCAGACTTTGTTTTTGTTGTACATTAATGACCTCTCGCACACATGTGCACTAATTCATCGTTACGCGGATGACACTACAGTTCATGATAGCTTTTTGTTTGACAAGCCCCCAAAATACAGACAAACTCTAACGGCTCGGAGGGCTTTGAAGTAGAGAATGGACAGTTATCTTGGAAGGGTTTCCTCTTGGGGTACGAATAACCTCGCCGAATTTAATGTTTCAAAGACTCAATCATGTTTGATTATGCCTAAAAGAGATCGAAATTACAATCTAGTCTCCTTTAATGGAAGCAATCTTCCCTAATTGACCAGCCCAGGTGTAGGAGCTCCATCGAAGCGAGAATAAAGTTAGCCTCTCAGAAGCTGGGCATATTGTACAGAGCCCGCAAATACTTGAATAGTACACAACTGCTGAGTACAAATCGCAAGTGTGCCCCACTATAGAATTTGGCAGCCACCTCTGGTCGGGAGCCCCAAAATATCTGAAAAAAAACCCTTGACTCTGAGCAGAAACAGGTGGTCCGTTTGATAGATTCGCCTATCTTAACAAACGAATTGCAAACTTTGGAGCAGACGGAGGTGGGAGTGCTGTCCTTGTTCTACCGGTATTTTAATGGAAGTAGCTCTGAGGAACTAGCATCATTGATCCCTTCGGCACCGGTGCATAATTGGGAAACACGACAAATGCGCGCCCAACATTTGTACACGGTTAACATTTGTTACATGAGAACGGGTTACTTCTACGACTCATTCTTGTATTCAACAGCTCGATTGTGGAATGATTTGCCGGCTTCCTATCCTCTAAAAGACCCTCCACACAGTATCTCCAAAGATGACATAGACCTTGAGGAAAATTATTTCCCTTACGAACTCCTCTGCGGAGTTACTATTTAAAAATAAAATAACACTGGTGTAATCTGTCATGTATTCCACATGGACATGTTGGCTCAGCATATACACGAGGAATGGGCTGCGGTTGGTGGTGCATACTCAATAACATCTCTGGGGCTATTGATATTTTGATAGATAGTCCATCCATACCTCCTGAAATACTATAAAACAACTAATAAGACTGGTGTAATCTGTCATGTATTCCACATGACAGAATGGACGTATTAGCTCAGCACAGGTACAATACGACTCAATAACATCTCTGGAGCTATTGGTATTTTCAACAAACAATAAACCTTGGAGGTTTCAAGAACTGCACGAATGTCCCCTAATTTCATTATTACCAGCAACAGATTTTTCTTATATTGTTGTCCTGTTTCCAATACGCACCTAATATCATTCTACTACAACATTTAGGAATATGATTTTAACCACTGTGTAACTTACCTTTGAACAACTTCCACTGGTTTTACTTTTTTCTTTATAGGAAGCTTCTTGACAGGAAGTCGCTTAGACACCAGTGTAGAAGATTTCTCCACTTCCATTTCTGAAAGATAATTATTTTACCAGTCAGCTTCATAAAGGTAGCAACATAGTATATGATATTAAAAAGATGGTGGCACTGGAGGAGTCCAGGGGGGGTGGTGAGGGGGCAACATGGAAGCTATTAAAGCTTCTTCATATCAATGTTATTATATTACAATCCAAAAACTTGTTCCTCTTTTTTTCTTTTCTGTATCATGCGCTATACTCTGTATTATATATATTTTTATGTCATCCGAAATATAAAAACATGTTCCTTTTTATTTCACTATGTCATGCACTTATATAATATATATTATGCACTTGTATATTATGTATCCACGTAAATCAGATTACTACCTTTGTAATTTTTGTATAATCTGCAACTTTAAAACATTTTGCTACTTTATTGTCTCTGTGTCATGCACTTATACATTATTATACATATATATCATATGTTACACTATATACCTACTATGTATTATGTTCGTTTTCTGTTATCCCAAAACCTTTTGTTCTTTCTGTATTGTACACAAAATATGTAAAAAGTTTAAATAAAATAAATTATTATTATTAAATTTTCTGAGCGACGTGATAATTTGAAATAGGCGATATAGCGCATACATACTCTGTTGCCTCTGAAGGCGCGGGTCAAGGCGCTGTGCCCCCGACATGGCGGCCAGCTCCGCGGCCACATCTGCGTCCGGGACCCAATCCGGGTCATCGCTCACCGCAGCTCGCTTCCTGGGAACCGAAAACAAATAAACCAAACATTTCACCTTCTTGTCTAATCCTCCATTGCGGAGATTACGTTGAATCATCAAAACCCAGCCACGGGTGTAAAAGCAATTGCCTCAAGCTCAAATGTCCAAATAGAAGGTTTGCATGCAACTGTTTATTTGTACCATTTCAAACATAATATAGGCTATAGATAATGTTAATGGAAAGGTTATTGTCTAATTTTGGAGTGCACCCATAAATCAACTTTATAGTAATGGGTAAAGATGTTCTTTACCGTAAAAAAAACAATTCATATTATTAACGTCTTTAGAAAGGAAAGTTAAGTACCTTTGCTTGCTCCATGTCACGTGAAACATAAAACCGTCATATGCTCCTGCATTTAGAATGGCTCTTTCGGCACTATCCCGCCTTTCATATTCAACAATACAAGATTTCTTGAGGGGTCGAAGGAGTATTTTGCTGATAGGCCCAAATTTTCCAAAATGTTTGGCAGCTGAGTCGTTATCATCAAAAAGGGATTCTGGTACATTGGTACAGCTGTAAAATAATCTGAATGTGACGACAGGCAAATGTCTGAATAAAGTATGGTTATGTACACGCACCTGAAGAATTTTTACCTTATTGGATACCTAATTACAGGTTCATCCTGTGAACCATCATCATCGCATAAGCCTTCGTCTCTTGGGTCGTTCATTATTATATTTCTCAATTACAACTGTATTATTTCGATAGCAAATCGGTAAACATTATGTCAAAGTGATACCCATAGATATACCACTCTCTAGATTGATATCTTAGAGCTTTTTGAATGAAAAAAGTTTATCACGATTTAGACCTCTGGCCCCACCATTGTCGGTTGTGTGACATTGATATAGCCTTTTGTAATCACATAAAATAATTGACCGAATTCACCGAAATATTTAGCTTTAAAATGTGCATTTTAAATAATAGGAATTCCCAGATTAGACCGGCCATAAAATGAATTTAGGACAAAGGCTAGCCGAACCTATTGTTAGAAAAATCGTAACTAAAATAATATAATCTTAACTGCTATTTTGGGAAAGTCCGCAATTCCTTTGGAATTTTGAGACAGCAATAACCAACCTCAAAGGAATTGAGCCGACCGACGGAACAAAGGCCGCTGAACAATGCGGGTTAAAAGATAATACCTACAGGTAGACAGGTAGACAGAGGACAGAAGGCTCCAGGAGACAGTCGAGTGAAAGCTTCCACCGAGGAAGCACGAGTCGTTGCAAGAGTCCGCCCAGGACGGAAGAGTCGGTTGCAGTAGTCCGCCCAGGACACACAGCCAAGTGAAACCTTCCGCCCAGGAAGGTTCCGATTCTCGCTTCTTGGAGAGGCCGCCCAGGTCCTCTGACGACGAGGGAATTCTACGCTTCCATCCCAGAAGGAAGTAACTGATCTTCGCCCTTCGGAGATCAACATCGGAGACCGCCCATGCCTCTGATTATCGCCGTGTTGCACCTACTCCCGATCCGGAGGTACACGAATACGTAGTGCGAACGCGAGGACTCTACATACTACGCAGCCACTGGACCCTGGACAGCCATCACCAAAAAGGGAAGTGCCTCTGACTCTAATGATAATTCCTCCCACAATGTCAGCCAGTGAACCTCTAATTTTAACTACAAAGACTTCAACAGTAGAATTAAGTAATTGCCTAAGCCAGTGAACCTCTAATTTTAAGTACAAAGACTTTAACAGTAGAATTAAGTAATTGCCTAAGCCAGTGAACCTCTAATTTTAAGTACAAAGACTTTAACAGTAGAATTAAGTAATTGCCTATCTAGTTTTATTGAATTTATTAGGTCTAATTAAGATTAACTCTAGTTTTAAGACTAACCCCACGACTATCAAAATAAATTACTTGTAACTACGTAAGATCGCTTTACTGTTCCTCCCTTTTTGCGTTATTCCTAGAATAATACCAACTGCCCGACGCACCGTCATATCAACATCGACAAGATAGAGGATCTCAAGGCCATTTTAAAAAAGGTTTGACCATAGACAATATGATGCTCACTGATTCATTAGCCTAAAAGATTACTTTTTAAAATAAAAATGTCAAAACGTTTCCTTGGGACAACAAGGCTCTATCTGACAAAGGGCTACCTTGAGAAAATGAGCTTTAAAGTATCTTTCTTTACAGCTCATTTTCTCAGGACAGCGTGATATATCCTTTGTAATACCTATAAGTAATGACCGAATTCACAGACATACTTAGGCTGCTCTCTGACGGTCCGGTGAGGAATGAACATTTCACTCGCTACTGGAGACACTGCGCAGAAAAGTCCCACAATGGACTGCGTTACAAACCGTTACCTTACTTTAGCAAACTTGACTTTTCTGTGCAGTGTCTGCAGTAAAGAGTGAAATGTTCATTCCTCACCGGACCGTCAGAGAGCAGCCTCAGTTTCTAAAATGTGCAGTTCAAGTAATAATAATTCCCAGACTAGACAGGCCATAAAAAATTTGCACAAAGGGCTAGCCGCGCATATTGTTGTTCAAGTCGGAAAAGATTGTAAAGTACTACATCGTAAAGTAAATACCGTTAAATACTATTTTAGAAAGTCGGCTTTATTTTACAAAAGGGACAGTAATAAAACCTCAAAGGAAATGAGCCGCCCTTCGGAGCGGCCGCCAAACATTACGGGTCATAAAAAGATCCCTACAGATAGACAGGCAACACGGCTCTCTGACGACAAGTGAGTCGGGTTTAGCCTTCCGCCCAGGAAGGACAGTTGGCTTGAAGCTTCCGCCCAGGAAGGTTCCTATTCTCGCCCCTCGGAGAGGCCACCCAGGTCCTCTGACGACAGCGAGTGTTACGCTTCCATCCCAGAAGGAAGCACGATCTCCGCCTTTCGGAGATCTATTTGCAGAAGTCGCCCAGGCTCTGCACCGCGAGTGAGTTTTACGTTTCTGTCCCAGAAGGAAGTCTGGTCTTCGCCCTTCGGCGATCTACCGTAGAAGTCGCCAGGCTCTGCACCGCGAGTCGACCCCCCCGCTTCCGCCCAGGAAGTCACTGATCTTCTCCCTTCGGAGATCAAACCCCGGAGACCGCCCAGGCCTCTGATTATCGCCGCGTTTGTACCTACTCCCTATCCGGAGGTACTTGGATGCCTAGTGTGAACGCGAGGACTCTGCATACAGAGCAGCCACTGGACCCTGGACAGCCATCAGTAAAGGGAAGTGCCTCTGAACTCTCATGATAATTCTTCCACCCTGTCAGCCAAGTGAATCTCTAACTCTAAGAACCAACTTTCCTGTATAATTAAGCCAAGTGAATCTCTAACTTTAAGAATCAACTTTTCGTATAATTAAGCCAGTGAATCTCTAGTTTTAAGAATATAAACTTTTACGTAGATTTAACTAAGTAAATAGTTAATTTTAAGTACAAAGACTTTATAAGTAGATTTAAGTACTTGCCTATCTAGTTTTATTGAAATTTTGTGTCTAATTAAGATTAACTTTAGTTGAAGACTAACCCCATGATTATCAAAATAAATGACTTGTTGTAAATAGCTAAATTGCTTTTCAGCTCCTAACCTTTTTGCGTTATTCCTGGAATTATAACCCACTGCATTAAGTAGCGTCTTATCATACTCTATGAATATAAGTTGCATAAAAAAAATTCGATGATACTGTAGCTGTTCTCGAATCAATACGACACAGATTTAGTAAAATCATATTTAGTGAGGCTTGGCTGAAAGATTCCATTAATATTCCAAACATTACTGGATATTCATCGCAAAACACAAACCAAAATTACTTGCAAAATGATGCAGTTGTTTACATTCAAAATGATATCCTAGCGTCTGTTGAAGAAATAGTTATTCCACATGCTAATTGTCTTAAATTACAACTTTCTAATAACGTATACGAGTATTTCAATCAAAAATTTCGTAACTTTAATTTAATTAAATTTTTTTTGGATTACAATTTCCTCTAGTAATTCGCTAAATAAATACGCCTCGAAATAAGTAGGTCTCATGATTCGAAAAGTTGAAAGGTATATTTTTTTTAAATTTATTATTTATATTTACAGTTTTTGGTACAAATTTTAGATTATTTTCGACTACCAAACTAGGCACATGCTTGTATTATGGTAGTCGACATATTATGATATATTTTTTTTCCAAATAATATACCCGCATTATATCAACTAGGGTTTTTTTTATTTGTAAAAATTTTATTTTGTCATATGAAATCTATAACCCCCAATTAAGCAAAAGATACCTAAAATAGAAGTTCTCTTATTGGATTATTAATGTCAATATAATAGCCATTAGCTGTCGAGTGTCAGCGCGAAGTTTTTGTTTTTTGTGTTGAAGAAGAAGGTGTTCGCCTAAGATGCCTGGGCTTCCGCTGACGTTCATATGATTACTAACAAATTTAGCAACTAGGAGCGAGCCATGGGACGTACGCTCCCAACTATGTTCTGGTGAAATCTGTTGTGTGGCGGCAAAACACAATTTCGGTCGGGCCACCCAGCAGTTAGGCCACCCGCTCGTGTGGAAGCGATTTATTGCCTATTGTCTGTGGAAAATAGAGAAGACCATAGAGACTTTAGCGCATCTCCAGAGATACGGGCCGCGGGAAAATCGGCACGATTGGCATATTCAAATAAATCTATTTCTGAAACATCTAGCCGACTTTCAAAAACCGATGGCACCATGATGCGGGCCGCTCAAATTTGTTCCTAAGAGATAATTGATGTTGAAGTGGTAAAACACATATCTGGAATAAAAACGAATTTTCACGCGGAAAATTTCCTTCGTGCACCTAGGCTGGGTGCACGTAATCATAATAATAGTTTATTTCTATAGCGCAGTTTTGTGAAGATTCACCTCAATTTTGGTGCACTTTGCACTAAATAACCTAACCTAATTTAATTAGAAAACAACAGATATATTATGTATGCAAAATAAGACTATGACATTTATTAACTTTCATGAACATTTTAGAATATTATGAAACAATTTAGAATAGCTAAGGGTTTGTCATAATATCTCTATATTATTCACCGGTGCAGAGGGGATAATTATTACCTTCCATCCAATAATTGATTATTTTTTCAGAATGCTTTCGCAGGAATCGATGAATTTCAGAATAGAGGTGACTACCAAACTCAATTATCAAACAATCCTAATGATGGTTGCCAAGTAAGCGACATATACTAATAATAAGGAACTCCAGTGCATTTATATATATATTTTTATTAAAAAGCCATCATATTTTTAGAGCCATTTTTAAACCCATTATATTTTTCACTGGAGTTCCTTATTGTTCAAAATACTTTTTACACGCAACAGGTAATTTAAAGTCTAAAGAACCGGTCTATCTTCTTTTAAACCACAAATAATTTACTTATTTTTGTTTGGATATCACTTTATTGAATATGGTTGTGTTACCCCTACCCAGTAATTTTCCTCTTAGGCCCTCCCTGGCGGTCCGGTAGGGAATCGACAATAAACCTTATGCATGATACTGACAGGACACTGCGCCATATATTTTAATGAGCGCTAGCTTACGACTTAAGGGGGAAGCGGGAGCGGCGCGACGTACTTCTGTTATACCACAAGCGGGACAACAATTCAGTAACTTCTCTTCTCGGTAAGCATGCATCCAGTAAATCAATGCACTGCGTTTCGATCGTCTACGCGCCATTCGTCATTTGAGTTCAAACATGGAGCGGGATATGAATTTTCAGCTAATAATGGAGGTAGAGAATGCACGCTTTTTTAATTATAAATTACCGGCATATGCAGTAAAGGGGACACCTGAGAAAGCTTCGTAGGCAATAGGAGGACTTATTATATATGGAATAACATTCTGGACCAGTTATTAAATTATTTTTTTTATATTCGGTACATTTGCCGGAATTTGACATCATCTCCGGACAGTTCCCTGGCAGAAATAAATAATCTACAATGAATGTTACGTTCGATGTAGGGGTAGACCCAAATCCTCCTACCTTTTTGTCTCGTTCGAAGGAATAGCGTACCAGGGCCTCGTCTTCACTTGATTTGCTCGACTTTTTTCGATTTTAACTTTGATAAATCCGATAACATTCAACGGTAAATGTGATAACAGAAATCTGTAATACTGACAATTCACTGGCGGCTACAAATCACCGCAGACCCGTCAGAAAGTTGATGGAGGAAATATCGCGAAACATTTTCTGCATTTTTGCTGCACCCGGTTTATGTCGATTTCCTACCGAACCGTCAGAGAGCGGCCTTATTTTGAACATCAAACGTACAAGATTTCATATAGAAGTACCAAAATTCTGCTTTAAGGAGTGGGACTTGGGATCATCACAAAATCTCATGTAGTAAGTGACCTTCCTCTTGTTTCGAAAGTCAAGTGTGCTAAATTTCAACAAGGCTGGATTATAAATGTAGATTTAAATACAAAACAAACACGCCGCCTCCCCGGAACCTTCTTCTTTATATAATAGATGTAAACCAATTGATTTCGGTTCAGCTTGAACCTTCATCGGAGTTGTAAATAGATACTGCTTACGTACCAAAAATCTATGAAATCATTAATTATTATCCACAATCACAATACTTCTGCCGGCTACTAACCTAAAAAGTTTCTGGATTATTTTCGAAGCTTTTATTCTGTACGGAGCAATAGCTTCAGCCATGAAAACATCAACGCAATTTAATTACGATTATAGGCAACTTCCGTCAATGTTGAGCAGCCATAAAAAATACCTGTCGACTCGGCGCAGCGGGAAAAGCTATTTTCTTTCGCGAAAATGGCAGTTTGTATGCAGACTGAGGTGAGATTTTACCGTTGGTAATTATAATTACAGATAAATTGATATAAATTTTTAAGTGTGCTACATTTATGCGCTTCAGAAATATATTGTACTGTATTTTAAATCTTAGTAAACCCCCCCAGAGGAAAGACTTATGAAAATACTTTGGCTTCAAATAATATTTCACTAGATAGTGCAAAGCAAAAATAATTGTCACTTTTTGTCATGAATAACGACTCCAGTTATTTTAAAATATGTATGTTAATAACAAACGATAGTTAAAATAAAAATCAAATATGCATATAAGCACGTATTTCTTATTACGCACAAATTTAATGAAAAACACTTTTATCACTTTAATTACAATGATGAACAACTATTTCAATCACTGGAGAAGCAAAATCACACATTTTAATTCTTTTGAAGCTTGATAAGTTTTTTTATTGCTTTTAAATTAGTTTTTTTTTTATTTACGAAAAAACCAAACTAAGTTCCTAAAAACCTATTTTATGTCTAATTAATATACTCGTATTGTATTATATATAAGACAGGTTTTAGGTTTTTAGTTTATGTTTTTTTAAATATAATAAAAACTAACAAGAAAAATACGTGCTTGTATGCATATTTACCAAATAAAAGGTAAATATGCCATGCCAAATAGTGAAAAGGGGTCAAAAATCGTTGTTTAGTGAAAATAAATTAATGTTTTTGAATTTTGGCAATTAAAACTATATTTTAGATATTGTAACGTTTTCCAGCTGGGAAGATGGCTGCAAGAGTTTCATTTGACGGCTAATAAAAGCTATGTTGGCTCTTTGGAGTATTTGAAAACTCTCAGCAATGTTGCGCTGAGTTCAGTTATATACAATAGAGGAATTTTTCCAAAAAAGTCATTCTTTATAGAACATTACAATGGACAAATTATTACGATGTTGAAGAATAAATCTGATTGTCATGAAGCTAATAAATTTCACTCTTGGGTATCTGGATTCCAAGATGCTATTGATAAGAAATACGTAAGTTTTGTGTTTTTACTATTTATTATTGTTATGTTTGCTTGAAAGGAGCGAGTAAAATGTGTATTGATTAATTCCTTGACATCTCATTTTTGTTTGTAATACAAACAGTAGGTAATTATAATTAACAAATATATAAATATATTTTATTTCAGCTCCGTACTGTTGTGCTTACCTTTTTTGATGCGGAACAACCAGAGATGCCAATTGAGGAAACCAAGTTTACTTTTAGATACAGACGGGATAATGTCATCTTTGATTCCTCAGAAGAGTAAGCCAACACAATATTTTTTAAATGTTCTTGATTTAACCCACTGATTTGTGTTTAAAAATATATATACATACGTATTTGTATATAATTCCAGAACCTCCACTTTAAGAGAAGATACCCTGAACCTCCTTAAGGCCAGTACTGCCGTGGTGAAAGACTTTGGCAAATTTCCAAAAAACTATCAAATGTCAATGAAACTAACATACTACGAGGAAGGTAAGTGATTTTTATTTTATTTAATATCTGTGGGTAGTGGAGGCATTGTTCATTTGCGTTCAATACTATTTTTCTGATATACAGTTGGACATCAAGAACTTGTATTTCTTTGAATACTTCATGTTCATGGGGTACCTGAATGATTTTTTAAGGATGACTCTTACGAGTGATTCCTGTGCTTTTGCCAGGGGGTCCAAAACTGTTTGGGCACAACTGCCCCAACCCAAGGATGCATATTGAAGTGAACAATTACACATGGCATTATATATTGATTTTAGATCTTTTACAGAGAATATTTGTAATAGTCATGAAAAGGTGAGTAAGTTTAAAAACAAAAACTTTGTGAATGGTGATGTATGTTTAGTTATGGAAAAAGTGGTAGTAAAAGAATTAGTCAGAAATGGTCTAAAAGTCTACTTGAACTCTTTTCATATTATCGCTTTTTTGGAAACCGCCTATATCGTACGTATATCACGATTCATTTAACAAAGCGTCTGTACTTTGTGAACATTTAACGAAATCTGTATATTCTCATATGGATTACGTTACAATATATTCGGAATCCTTTTGATTTCCAACGGTGTATATCGTACGTATATCACGATTCATTTAACAAAGCGTCTGTACTTTGTGAACATTTAACGAAATCTGTATATTCTCATATGGATTACGTTACAATATATTCGCAATCCTTTTGATTTCCAACGGTGTATATCGTACGTATATCACGATTCATTTAACAAAGCGTCTGTACTTTGTGAACATTTAACGAAATCTGTATATTCTCATATGGATTACGTTACAATATATTCGCAATCCTTTTGATTTCCAACGGTGTATATTGTACGTATATAAAAGGATTGGCAAAATGGTGGTCGAAATTATACAATTTGACATTTTTGCTTGTCTGATCAGAAGGTCGCGGGTTGGAATCCTACCCATGGCAGCAGGTTTTGTCCTATTCTTTATGTCTCATGCGCTTGGTGTGGAAAATTTAAAGAATGTATAATTGTACATTTTATAATGTGCATTAAATAAATTATTCTCTTTTTAACCCTTTCAGATTACGCAATTTAAATCTACTGATATTCTTTAAAAAAAAATTGTATCTGAATAAGAATAATTAGAGAAAAGTAATGTGAATTTTTTTTATTAAGCGGCTATATGTAGTGTTTGCAATATGCAAACAGTATGCAAATGTGAGAAGAAAAAAAAACATTAATTTATAATATTAATGTTATATTTCAATGAAAACAAGTATTATTTTTTTTTTAAATAATAATTATATTTATTTGAAACACACATTATTTTACAGAAATATTTCAGAAGGCTTTGACTGTCCAATTAGGAACAAATCCCGTTTTAGGACAGTCAAATTGATAAGATTAGTTCATATTAATATACATATACATAAAAGAATATAAAACAATCCATAGAGAAAATTTAAGAAAAAAAAAAAATTGTGTTTTTTTTTTTTTTTTTAAGTTTGTTGCATTTTTTTAAATTAGTGTAGAATAATAATGAATTACAAATGAGATGTAAAAGTTTAAAATATAAAGTATAAAAGTTTAAAGAATATAAGTTAAAGGTATGATATGCATTTTTTAGTTTACTGTAGAGAAATAATAAATTACATATGAGATGTAAAAGTGTATAGTGAGAGTAAAAGTTTAAAGTAAGATACTAAAGTATGATATGCATTTTTAAATTAGTGTAGAGTAATAATGAATTACAATTGAGATGTACAAGTATAAAATATAAAGTATAAAAGTTTGAAAAATAAAAGATTAAGTATGATATGCTTTTTTTTTACAATAAATTTAGTGTGTAGTAATAATGAATTACATATGAGATGTAAAAGTTTAAAGTATAAAGTATAAAGTATAAAAGTTTAAAGTATACAAGATTAAAGTATGATATGCATTTTTTTTTTGATTTAGTGTATAGTAGTAATGAATTACATAAGAAGGTTTTATTAAAATTGTACATACATATTAATGAGCATATGTTCGCTTTTGACCCTCCCTAAATCGAGAAACCATACATTGATCAGTTTACGCAGGACGTTTGTACTTTTAATTTTCCATGTATCGGGTATTATGTTGAACAATTTTGGTCCTAAGTATGAAAATTGTCTTTGAGCAAGGGATGTCATGGTTTTTGTTGAAACTATTGGATTACTACTTGAGTGTCTGGTGTCATGATAGTGCTCGATAGATGGGTAGTGGTGACGTTGTTTATGTGTGTGTAATACAATTTTCATGATATACAGTTGTCTGACATCAAGAACTTGCATTTCTTTGAATAATTTATCACTGGGGTACCTGAACGGTTTTTTAAGGATGACTCTTATTAGGGATTTTTGCGTTTTTGCCAGGGGGTCCAAAATTGTTTTGGCACAACCGCCCCATCCTAAGGATGCATATTCAAGTAAAGAATTACACATGGCATAATATATTGATTTTAGATCTTTTACGTTTAGAATGTTTCTAATAGTTATGAAAAGGTGAGTGAGTTTTCTGACTTTTGTGGCAATTGAGATGACGTGTTCTTCCCATCTCAGGAATTTATCAATAATGATTCCTAAATATTTTACACTATCCACGCATTCTAAGTTATTGCAAGTACAAGTATTTATTTCATTGCAAAGGTGAGCAGTAATATTTAGCACATCTTTGGGTTGTCCCGCTTGCGTTGCACTGAAACGTATGAATTTAGTTTTATACATATTGAGAGTAAGGAGTTTATTGTCTAACCATTGCATAACCTTGTTTATACCAATTTCTGCTTTACTATGAACGTCGTTCCAGGTTTTGCCTTCATAAATCAATACTGAATCATCAGCAAAGGTGATGATGTGATCGGCAAGGTTACTGTTACATAGGTCATTGATGTATATATTGAACAAAATAGGCCCTAGAGTACTTCCTTGGGGTACACCAAATACAATATTGACTGGATCGCTTAGAGCAACCCTGGCCAACCCGCGGCCCGCTGCGCCCATACGTGCGGCCCGCGGTCATGTATGAAGAAATGTATTTTTTTTAAGTATCGGGTACTTCAGAATGTCTTTAAAATCACATTTAAGTTATTAAAACCAGTATTTTTTTTATAATTACACCAAATGCTCAAATGTCTGTATGAGCGGCCCTTGGAAAATTTTAGGTCGTCAATGCGGCCCGGGGTGCTTTTTGGGTTGGCCAGGGCTGGCTTAGAGTATCATTGATATTAACTCTTTGGCTTCTGTTTTCTAAGTAGCTACCCAGCCATTTAAATAGTTGTCTCTGTATACCGATTAGCTGTAGTTTTTTCAAAAGAATTTTATGCGAGATGGTGTCAAAAGCTTTAGCTAAATCCAGGAAGATCGCGATGCATTTAATTCCTCCGTCGATATTATTGGAGATGATTTTCGTCAGTTTAGCAATAGCATTTTTGGTACCTAATCCTGTTCGGAAGCCGTATTGTCTCTTAGAAAGTATGTTATTATGTTCAAGGTAAAGGGTGAGACGGTTCTTTCAATGATTTTTGAGACCGAGTTTAGCAGAGATATTGGCCGGTAATGTTGAATCTGCGACTTATCTCCGTTTTTTGTGAATCAATGTAATAATTGAGTGTTTTAAATGATCGGGGAATATACCCGATTGGAAGCTTAGATTAGAAATGAACGCAATCGGAGGTGCTATGGATGATTTTATTACTTTAAGCAGATTTGTTGAGACTTTATCTGGTCCACAAGCATTCAATGTCTTTAGGTCGTCTATTAGTTTTAAAACTTCGTTTGATGTTGTTTGGATATTTTCTATTTTATGCTCGAGATTAGAGGTGATTATGTTGGCTAGTTCGGTTTCAGTTTTATTACATTTTAAAATAAATTTTTTTGCAAGCGTGGCTCCCATTGATGTAAATTAGCAAAACTCGCCATATTTTTGGGATTGGAAGAGTCTATGTTATTGATGTTCAATGTTTTAATTTCGGAAGACTTACTGTTTTTTGTTTTACTAATATCACGAAATGTTTCCCACAAACGTTTTGGAGAGTATGTATTTTCTTAAATGAACTTTTTATAATAATTTTCCTTCGTAAATTTAATTAATTTTTTACATAAATTCCTGTATTTTTTGTAATGAGCTTGTACTAAAATATTATCTGGATACCTTTTCGCCTTTTCATGAAGTTGGTTTCTTCTGTGGATAGATTTAACAAGGCCAGGAGAGATCCAGGGGGTGAGTTTAAACTGGCTGTTTGATATGCTAGTATTTTTAAATATATATGAATGTAGTTTACTAGTGAATTCCTTCATCGCAATGTTCGTGTCAATTTGGTCAATTACGTTTTGCCAGTTTTCTGAACACAAGTCCTCAAGTAAATTAGTGTAGTTTGTTCGAGGGACGTATTTAATTTTAGCAGTTGGGGGAGGTTTAACTTTGAGGCAGAGGGCTGTAGTATAGTGATCCGAAATCGATGTGTGGATAACAAATGAGTCAATGAAGTTAATATTTTTTACATTTATATGGTCTAAACAGGATTTAGTCGCACCCTGTTCACGAGTGGCAGTTTTTAATGTCTGAACAAAACCGTTTTCAGCAAGAAGACATAAATAATCGTTTGCTTGTTGGTGATATTGAGGAATAGTATTAATATTGAGATCGCCTATAATGATTTGACATGTAAATTTTTTAGAACTATTGATGGTTGATTGAAGCGAATTTAAAAAAGTGTCGATGTTTTGAAAAGATATAGATCTATAAATTGCAAAAACACATAAATAATTATTAAGTACAATTTTTAGACAGTTTGCTTGCGATAATACAATTTCGTCGACTTGCGCTTGAATTCCGTCCCTTATGTAAACGACTTATTGATATTTATAGTTGTGTGATATTCTGTGTAGGTGTTTATAATTTTAGAGGTATAATCGTAAATTTTCTGCATATTTTTGCTCTAAGCTTCATCATTCTTTGTTCTATTGGTATTGAAAATACTTTTAATTATTCTTTATGGTAATTCAAAAATTTATTTAAATTTTTAAATTTTTTTTTTAAAAGAATGACAAATATTCCCAGGTTTACGAATAATCTGACAATATTTGAAAATCTCCTACTACCAACATTATTAAAACAAGGTGTTGCTTGTGCAATGATGGAGGAAGCTAGCCGAGGAATTGGACTCACAACGCCTAGTTGAGTGTGAACCTGACATATTTCTAACTTACTCACTGACCGCCCTATTACTGAATTGATGTATTGAAAGATAATTTTTTTTTTGTTTAAACCACTATTTAATAAGTTAATATCTACATGTTTCGATACCAATGGTTCCCTCGTCAGGATGCAATGTATACTGAAAAATATTGACATGACCATAGACAAAAATTATGAATTTACATGAAAAATAACAATAACTGGTGAGAGAGGTAAATAATTGGGTATTAATGGAAAATATTCTGCTTAACCTTCTAACTTTACACATGTTTTTTTTTTATTAAGTTCGTTTTCCTAGTAAATATAATTATCATATTTCCGCTTTATTGATACACGGTAATCCACACTATACTGTAGTTAAGGCACTAAAATGGCCGGTCGCAATATACACTCCAACATGCACGGACGTCAACACCCGATGAACGATTGAATATAAATAAATTTAAAATCAAAGCGTTCGAGACAACCGGCAAAAAATGTGCGGTAACGTCGCAAATAACCCGCCGCCGCATGGTACCCCCTCGCACGTGAGTTAAAATTCATAAATGAACCGGCAACATTGTTTTTGGTTGCCACTAAAGGCTACGAATAAAATGCACAATACGTTATACCCGATCGCCACTTTAGGCTAGTTATGAAAGGGAGAACATGTTTAACATGGATGCCGAAATATCTGCGTGAAATGAATATGTGGTATTCGGTCGCCACTAGCATCTAGGAATGAAATGCAGTATACATGGTATCCGGTTGTCACTAAGCAGCTAGGAATGAAATGCAGTATACATGGTATCCGGTTGTCACTAAGCAGCTAGGAATGAAATGCAGTATACATGGTATCCGGTCGCCACTAGCAGCTAGGAATGAAATGCAGTATACACGGTATCCGGTTGTCACTAAGCAGCTAGGAATGAAATACAGTACACATGGTATCCAGTCGCCACTAGCAGCTAGGAATGAAATGCAGTATACACGGTATCCGGTTGTCACTAAGCAGCTAGGAATGAAATGCAGTATACATGGTATCCGGTTGTCACTAAGCAGCTAGGAATGAAATGCAGTATACATGGTATCCGGTCGCCACTAGCAGCTAGGAATGAAATTCAGTATACATGGTATCCGGTTGTCACTAAGCAGCTAGGAATGAAATGCAGTATACATGGTATCCGGTCGCCACTAGCAGCTAGGAATGAAATGCAGTATACACGGTATCCGGTTGTCACTAAGCAGCTAGAAATGAAATGCATAATACGTTGTGTCCGGTCACCACTAGCGCCTAGGATTGAAATGCAGAACACGAGTTGCAGTTGCTTGTAATGCCATCTATTATTGATCTGCATTAAAATTTTGAGAAAATAAAGTGGCGACTGTATACTGGACACCAGATATCGTTGGTCACCACTCTAAATGCATTTTCGCCAATGCTTGTCTTCAAATATGTGGTGGGATATAAAATGTATATATGTATATATATACATTTTCTAATTTATTTAACAAGTTCACAAATATGTGTTTCCATATAAAATATTCATCTATATATACATCAAGGTATTTCATTTTGGAAGTTGGACTAAGTATAGAACATGCTTGATTACAATTGGTTCTGTTACATTTACTTTAGCGTATTATAATTTCTAATTCTGGTTTTGATTTAAATTTATTGATAGAGAAAGGGATAAATTTTGTTTTTTCAGTGTTTAACCGTTAGAGTGCGGTCCAGCGCCATCCCGCTGTAAGCTTTAGTTACGTAAATAGCCACCCAGCGCTAAAGCACTGCAATTTTCAGTGTGCTTTTAGTCGTCCATGGGAGAGCATGTGTTCAATTTGAGCGTGGTATATTGCGGTTGGCGCATGCCTAGATAACTGTATTTATTGTTTATCCTGTTAAATAAATACACCCTAAAGTGAATCAATATTTTTCACCATGTCGGAAGTTAGTTCTATTCGAGATGATCGCAATGTGTCAAATGACAGCGGCACTACGGATGACGAGACCTTTGTTCCCATAAATGAATGTGCAGCAAAGCAAATGAGATGAGGCATCCAATCTCATATGCGCTCGCTGTAAAACGGGACTACATGGACCACGGGAAAACACTATTGTGAAGTGAAATAATCTTATATTTAAAAAAATATTTTTTGTAGTTGTAAATATGTAGTTTTTCAATTAGAACTATAATATTCGTAAAATTTCATTATTTACTTGTATAATTTAAAAAAAAAATCATTAAAATTGATTGATATTTGTCCAAGTTATTGCATTTTTATTGAATACCATACTTTTTTATTTATTTAAAAACACAGAATATCTGTAGCAATTTATATACTCCCTACACACTTGCAAAATAAGCATAGCACTAAAACGGTTAAGGAGAGGAGATTTTTATCGAATCAATTTTTCAATATATTAATATCAGTATTTGCTAACTTGTTAATAGTTTCCAGTCAGTTTCCGGTACCTTGAATTATTATGACAATGTCGTCAGCATAAGATATTATTTTTCCTTTTAGCTTTTGTATGAATATTTCCTTCACATAGATGATAAACAGTAGAGGTCCCAGTCAGTACCTTGAGTTATGCCAAAATTACTTATTTTTGGCGGTCTAAGTACATCGTTTATTTTTACCACTTGGGGTTGTTTAAAAAGATTATTTTTTATCCACTCTGGAGCAGTACAATTGGATCAAATATTACTTATGGTTATGTTTTCTATCATGTTGCAATATGTCTCAGTGAGAAACAGAGTGATTAGTGGTTACCATATAACCTAGTGCTGTATGTAGTGGTGATATAGGTATGTATGTTATGAGCAGTGACTCCTGCTGACTACGAGCCCCCAGGCTACTCCGCGGGCGGGTGTGATGATGAGCCGGAGGAACTGACCGACTGGAAGCGCATCCTCATCGGCAGCTTGACCACCCCCTGCCACAAGATCCGCATGATCACATCCAAGGTCCCGCCCCCACCCTCTCAGAGTGCATCCCAATCAGGAAAGGTATGAGTACTTGCTTCCTCACTTCTGAATCTAAAAAAGTCTACAAGCCCACACAATGCTTTCAAGCCCTCCTCTTTGACTCCAAATTCTTCCCTAAGTTACACTTGACTTGTAGTTTGGTTCTACAAGATTTGCTGATTTTTTTCAGAATTGTGAGATAGAAAGTGGAGGAACAATGCCCATTGAAACTCTAAAAGGGACATTGGTTCAAGAAACCATCAGCAATCCTCAAACAGTAAGTTGTATGAAATTACCACACACCTATTTATGGTTCATTTTGATATATTACCTCTAGTACCAGTGAGACAATTTTTTTGTGACATTTAATTCTAGTTTCTTCACATAAAAAAATTATTGCTTTACAATCTAATTATTAACCTCACTAGCGCTAAGCCTGTATCGAGGTTATTAATTTTACGAGCGAATATAAAAATAATAAACAGTGATCATCATCCTAACATAAAAACACAAGTACCTAAACCAGTTGGCTATGATAAAAATAAAGTTCTTATCCAAGGTTTGCTTGCTCCCAGATATCTAGAGCCAGTGTCGGGGTATGTTGCGAGACTGAAGAGAGTGGGGAGGGGAAGTACCTGGCTATTCAGACCTGGTCACTAAACACAGTTAAAGCCATTATTTCAAGCAACGTTTCGATTCTGAATGGTGGTCCTCCACCACCAACAGGACGACACCACTAACACTCGCAAAGCATTCAGTCAATATGGAGGACATGGATAGAACAATGTATTTATGTTAGGATCCTTATTACTTATCTTCGACCGAATCTTAAATGGTGAAGAATTTGGTCACTATTGTGGAGGGCCATTAATAATATATGTAACTGCCTTTTACACAAATGTGATAAGAGGATTTTTTTGGTTTTCCTTTTTCTTGAAATAGCCCACCATCTATGTATGTATAATATTGTGTTATATATGGAATATTTCAGTATTATAGTCATGAACCCCCGATGATATTTGACAAATGCATGGAAAACCTTTTTGCTGGCGATAATCTATTCAATATTGAAGTAAGTTTTGCAATCAAATTAATTATTTAAGTATTTTATCACATATTACAATACTATAAAACTATCTTCTCTCCTTGACGATTGATTCCCTGTTCTCGTTTGCATTCAAATGATCATTAATGTGGCAATCATAAGCAATATGTATAATATTGCAGGATGACATTCCCGAAAACACTGCCAAAAACAGGAAAGGTGAGTTCAGTGATATTCAATAATAATTTAAGTGATTGCTTACTAAATTAAATTGAATTTTTGAATAAATAGCAATATCACTTGCAATGATTTCAGTTGGTGGGCGCTCAACGCACGAGGCAGGAGACGTGGAGCTGCAGTGTCCCTGCGGGAAACGCTTCTTTGAAGATACCATTCAGTGCCAGTTCGTATACTGTTTATTACATATCCCTTTAACTTTTTCGCCGCTACGCGCATGACTTCATGCGAAAATAATTTGTGCCCCCAGCTCTACGCGCATCATATCATGCGTTTGACGTTAGCGGCTGTATACTACGTAAATACGCGACGAATTTAGCAGATAACTGATTCAAAAAATAGTTCAATCCTTTATCTTACTGACATCTGGCGTTTGCTGGTTAAAATATAATAATTTGTTTACATAAAACATTGTGAAGGCGATGATTCGTTAAATCTTCATTCAGTCATTTGAATGTTGCGCCGCTGAACCGTTGTGTCATCCATAGTATTTGTTATGTGATCCAATCTGCTTTGATGGACTTATGCGTCGATGTAAAATATTGACCGATTACTATTTTGCGAATCTTTTTAAGTAATTTATTTTTCTGTGGTACATTAGTTTGTTTGTGAACTTAAGTGACGTGAAGTGTTTTAATAATAGTTATTTTACTCAAGACTTTTTGATTGACTTTCTTTTGTGATTTTATTTCTAAATTGTATGGACAACTTAAATTGTAATATATCTGTCTATATTTATGGGCTTACCGTTTATATATCAAAATTGAACTTCCTTAAAAATGGCAAACCCCAGTCTTACGGAAGAAGAAATTTATGAAACATTTTTAGACATTGACTCTGATTTAGAAATAAGTGAAGATGATCAAGATCTACCAATTACTGAAGAAGTTAGTGACAGTGAAATAAACGCCCCCGGGACAAGCCAAGATCATGACTCTCGTACACCTAACTTAGACTATACCG
This sequence comes from Halesus radiatus, assembly GCA_022606495.2. Lineage (NCBI taxonomy): Eukaryota > Metazoa > Arthropoda > Insecta > Trichoptera > Limnephilidae > Halesus > Halesus radiatus. The sequence goes on along the minus strand of JAHDVE020012150.1, from coordinate 139,713 downwards.
TAAATGCAGACTGCTTTTCTTCTTGGACCTTTGGTCCATTTATTCCAATAGTTCATGAATTTGATGATTTTGTGTCAGGTTTTGATCCATCTACTTTATTTTCTGGTAATTCATCGGAAATTGACTTTTTTGAATACTTCTTGAACAAAGAAATAGTGACAAAAATGGTGATCGAAACTAATCGATATTATATAGCCACCATATCAAAACAAGAACCTTCCCAAAAATCCAGACTTCGTAAATGGGTTGACACATCTGTCGAAGAAATGTACATTCTTTTTGCACTGTTAATGTTAATGACGAGAAACCGACATCTTACTATCGAAGAACACTGGTCCACTGACCCATTGCTCGCTAGTACAATTATCGGAAAAACCATGTCTAGGGATCGTTACGAAATTATATTGCGAATGTTACACTTCTCAAACCCCGACATACAAATTCCTGGTGACCGACTTTACAAAATTAAAATCCTAATTGACCATACCCGAAAATTGTTCAAAAAAACTTTGATGCCTTATGAAAATTTATGCATCGATGAGAGCATAATTGTTTTCAAAGGGCGTTTAATTTTCAAACAATATATACCATCCAAACGTCACTGGTTTGGAATTAAAATGTTTGTATTGTGTGACGTGAAGACGGGTTTTATATTAGACTTCATTATTTATTGTGGCGAAGGGACTGACATAACTGACTCTGAATGTCTCGGGGTTTCGGGGGCTGTAGTAACGACACTACTTCAGGATTATTTAAATAAAGGACATAATCTTTTTATTGATAATTGGTACAGTAGCCCTCAACTATATGATTTTCTCCATACGAACAAAACCAATGCATGTGGTACGGTGCGGAAGACACGAAAAGGCATGGCGAAATTTAATAAACTCAAAAAGGGTGAAATGAAAGCACAACATCGTGGACCTCTGTTGGCTTTAAAGTGGTGCGATAAAAGAGAAGTTCACATGCTAACAACCCTACATGACGACTCCATGGACATGACGGGAAAAGTTGATTGGAAAACTCGTCAACCAATTATGAAACCCGAGTGCGTTCTAGACAGTAATAAGTGTATGGGTTCTGTTGACAAAGTGGACTTGATGTTAAGTAGTATTAATTGCCTGCGAAAAACAATTAAGTGGTATAAAAAAGTGGCCTTCCATATTATTGATCTATATTTATTGAACTCTCATATAGCTTTTAAATCAATTACAAATAAAAATGTTAGTTTAGCAGATTTTCAATTAGCCGTAATACGACAATTGTTGCAAAAATATCGTACAACTTCCCAATCTGAGCCTCATTCTCGATCTTCACACGATTTACCTCTGAGACTAACTGCTAAGGCATTAGCAAAACATATGCCCCACCCAATAAAGGGAAATAATTCTCAAACACTTCACAGAGCCTGCCGAGTGTGCGCCATTTCTAAAAAAAGGAAAATGTCCCAGTATAAATGCCCAGAGTGTGATGTATATTGTGTGTGTGGCCATGTTTTAGAAACTACCACGAAAAACAAAACTTATAAATATTTCTCCTCGTGTTAACTTTTTATTAAAACTTTATTTGTTAGTAGATATAATATTAAAAATAATTGTGTTTTGACGATATCGGCGCAGTGGTTCAAATCCCATCAGACCGGGTAAGTAACTACTATAAACAATATAGCAGTGTGCATGAATATGGTGACAGTTCTTGTTGATTTCTTGTGATGACTCACTCTTTATAATATTATATCTGTATCCCCCCCCCCCCAAGGTTAAATACTACCCTTGCACGATCGTGGCGTTTGGGCTGCAACTGTACTAATGCATGGTCGTGACGCTGTGTGCTTGTTTATTAGAAATAAAAGACTCAGTTTAGCGAAAATAGTATTTATTATCTACTTAATCAATCACATTATACCTTATAATCATAGTAACAAGATGTTAGAATCCATCTTACCGTCTTAAATGTAGCCAAGTGGCTAGAATCGAGAACAGACAGAAATATTATTCTTCTAACATAACTAATAGTTTTTTTTGCAGTTGCATGGGATATTTTTGCTGAATTGTATGTTTTAAAGGTCACAGATTCTAAAAATGACTTCCGTAACATCCCATCACATGTAGGTTTTTTTTGCAGTTGCATGGGATATTTTTGCTGAATTATATGTTTTAAAGGTCACAGATTCTAAAAATGACTTCCGTAACATCCCATCACATATAGGTTTTTTGCAAAATAAAAAATTGTTATAAACACTTATTTATTACAGTGAACTAAATATATTATATTTTCTAACAACTAATCAAAAAATTGTTTCTGATATTTATGCACAATTTTAGATTTACTCTTTTTTCTTATGAAACCCGTTTTTCTCTTTGATGCTTCTCCTAACTCGTTTCCTCTCTGGCTTTTCCATTGAGCATCCAACAGTATTCAGCTACATATTGACATCCCATTTTCCTTGGTAACGTCTCTAGATATCACCGACATCTTGGTGAAATCTTTGACCTTGTTCTTCACTGTAGGCTCCCAAGTTTTCGTGAAAATAGTCAAAGTGGTAATATAAAAAATGAACTTTTAAGCTCATCCGGGAAAATAGTCAATATGGGAGTGTAAGAAATGAAAATTTAAGCTTATTTTGTATCCTTGAGCTTCATTCGCTGCCAGCATGCATTGTACAGTGGTTTGGTCAGGGTCCTTAGTATTCCCCAAAAACGTATGCACTACATTCTTGAAAGATTCCTGTAGATCTTTTTCCTTTTCTCCCATTGTTTCCAAGAAGAGAGGATCAGATAAAAGTTTTCTTATGTCGGAGCCAGTGAAAACTCCCTCTTTTAACTTTGCTTCAGACTCAGGAACTTGGATCGCAGATATCTAAAACAATCCCTGTCTCTTTATGAACCCCAATTTAATATGAAGAGATGGTATTAACACCTTTTCTAGGGGAATCAAGGTCGTATTGATGACGTTTCTCTCTCCGGGGGTTAAACTGTCTCATGGTGGAGAGTCAATTTTTGTCCAGTGCAACTGTCTCGCTCTACTATCCCATAAACAAAAAAGCAAGGATAATCCCTGCTAACTCAACAACATAGTTAATCAACTCACGGTTAAATAACTCACCCAAATTCGAAATTATTGCTTTAGCCATTTACGGAGCATTTCTTAATGTAAGTGTATACTCATAGGTATTATAAAATAATAAGCAAAATCACTGCCTCAACACAGGCTAGCCTAGTGAGGCGGGTTATGTGAAACTTCAACTATAACAATATAAATAAATAAATTGAATTATATTATTTTAATTTATAAACCACTGTTATTTTAATTGTTGTTATATTATTTTAATTTATAAACCACTGTACACATACATTATTATATTATATGTGTCTTTTAGTTATAGTTAAACTTAATTACAGTAAAGATATTATTATTATTATATATACAGTGTAACCCCGTATTTATGTGCCCGGAATTCACGTTTTCCCGCCAATTGCGTGTATTTTTTTCAGTCCTGAGGTATTTCAGTACATTTAATACCCGCATTTACGTTTTTCTTTCCCGCGATTTACGTCCGAAATATTCAAAATATGCGAGTTACGCGCGCTTGACAATGATTGAGTCGTGACATTTGAACGGCGTAAGGTGATTGGAAGGAAAACTCCGTGTCTTTAGAACGGTGTACGGTGATTGATGGGCGAGCTCCGTATCTTTAGAATGACGCACGGTGATTGGTCGGCGAGCGACATATTTCATATTGCTTTCAGTTCGATTATTATTCATTTTTACGTCCTCATTCTTTCAAACACATAATGCTAACCAAAGGAAAGCTTTGTCAGTGCAAAAGAAAAGGAACATTATCGAAAAAGTGAATAAACACGTTGGCTCACACACGTTTTGCTGGCCCGAAATTTAAGAATACCCATTACTACTTTGGCCACAATCATCAAAAATCGTGAATCTATTGAAAAAAGCGTTATTCAATGTGGACCCGGGGCGAAAGAACGTATGTACATCTAAGTGTCGAAGTATGAAAAAATGGAGGAGATTTTAAAAGAATGGTTCGTCAGTGCGCGGGGCAGTAATATTCCCATCGGCGGTACAATCATTCGTGAAAAGGCGCTGCGCACCGCGAATCGACTAAATATTGAAGGATTTACTGCATCAAATGGATGGATAGATCGTTTTAAAAAGATGCACAATGTGGTCTACAGATCAATTTGTGGAGAATTGCAAAGTGTTGATTTGGACACTGCTGAAAATTGGAAGCAGACAGATGTGTCTACATTAATATTACTACGAGATATTTTCAATGCCAATGAGACTGGGCTGTTAATCGACGTTCTACCTTGTAAGACTTTCACCTTCAAGGGTGTAAGTGTAAGTGCAAGTGTAAGTGTAAGTGCAAGTGCCTGTCATGTCATTACAAATTCAGACGGCAGTGAGAAGCTTCCCCCGTTAGTGATTGGGAAGTCTGCAAAACTCCGCTGCTTCAAAAATGTCAGGACATTGCCGACAAAATATGCAGCCAATAAAAAAGCCTGGATGACATCAATGTTATTTGAAAAGCAGCTTACTGCATTAGACGATTTGATGGGAGTAAAACATCGAAAAATATTGCTATTCCTCGATAGGTGCCCAGCTCACCCCACAAACTTGACATTGAGGAACATTCAGTTACCATTTTTTCCTCCCTAATTGTACAAGTGAACTGCAACCCCTGGATTTAGGGATGATTCGGACATTCAAGCACTACTATAGAAGAAACTTGGTACAGAAGTTATATCAAACGGGCCATATAGAGGCACATAAATACGACGTAAACAAAATTCACGCAAGCTAAAACTTGTACGAAACTGGATCAATAACAACACGTCAGTTGAATGACCTCTGAAACAAACAAATCAACAACAAAAATTGCAAGTAAAATCCTGCGAAAATAACTCCGTACGGCCTATAAAAGCCCATACACGTGATACATTCGGATTCATTCCCGCTCACGGCTCGGACCAAGTAACACCTCAACTGTAAACGCTGTGTCACCGTGAAAATCAACCGGACCTGCTCTCATCAACACGCTATTCTACCCTGGACCTGCTCTCATCAACACGCTATTCTACCCTGGACCTGCTCTCATCAACACGCTATGCTACCCTAGACCTGCTCATCAACATGCTATTCTACCCGGACCTGCTCTCATCAACACGCTATTCTACCCGGACCTGCTCTCACCAACAGGCGAAACCTCGATAAATAATACTTCAACATATACCGTTCATTCTTGTACGGGCTCTACAAGTCTCGTACAGAAGTTATGGTTTCAGGACGAGGTGAGGACCCCAACAAATTTAAGATGTCCATTTTAGATGCAATGGGGGGGGTGAAATAACCGACTCTACCATCAAGAATTGTTTCTGGAAAGCTGGGATATACAAGGAGCAGGATGAAGACGTACCCAGTACCCAAGAAAATATCCAGTGTGATGTTATAGAAGGCTGGGAAAGGATTTCAGACCAACCCCTGGAGGATTATGTAAACCTTGACTCCAATGTTATGACATCAGACTTGGTGGAAGTTGATGACATTGTTGACAGTCATTTAACACCATCAGATTTCTCTGCTGAAGAACTGTCCGATGAAGAAGAGGTTGAAATTCCAACAAAAGAAGCAATGAGGTTCATCGAGGGTTTAAAAACCTACTTTACAAGCATTGGTGATATTCAAGATGACACTTTTAAATGTTTATGAAGTCTTGAAAAAGAATTACATAACAAAAAAACAAAAATGCAAAAAACTAACTAACATACGTGATTTTTTTAATAAAAAATAAAATTTCAATAAAAATTTTAATTCAATGTTGTTTTTTAATAAAACATTATTTTTTCAGAAACATAAAATTTAAATGTTCTTTTTTTCAATACCCCTCTTTTACGTTTTCCCTCCAATTACGTTTTTTTTTCAGTCCCTTAAACGTAAAATAGGGGTTATACTGTATTAATATTTTGAAATCTCTACAAACCCATCCATAGATGCTCTTGATATTTTATTTTCTCAAAAATCGTAGCAAATTCATTATAGTTTTCTCCCATATGAACCGAGTGTCCCATAGGAAGAGATGCAAATACATTTCCATAATGCAGCACGACTGAGGCTAGTTTTACACGAATCAATGAATATGCGCCATTTTGATGAATCATATTCTATTTCAACGCACTTCATGAGCCGGTGAACATCATTACAATAAACCAGATTCTTTGGAAAAAACTGAGAAAAATCTCTCTCTCGATGCCTGTACCACGAAAGTGAGGTCCCAGATGATAGCAGGTTTTTGTTTTTTACCCTTTATCCTAGCAATTTGGCTGCATCTTTTGAAAGACCTAAGTTTCTTACTAGGTCGTTGAGCTCATTCTGAGAAAAAAGTTGCAGTCCTCGGTCAACAGAAAAATCTTAGCTAGATTCGTCCAGGGAAGCTAATGTGTCTGAGTCCTCTGACTCACTCAGGATGCCATTTAAATTAGAAGGTGGCTGTGGAACTGGTATTTCAGAATCATGGGACACTGGACAAATAGCTGCGCCAAGGTTAGCGTAATATTACTCACTATCAACTTTTAACCTGTTTCTACAGGATCATTCGACCTTCCCCCTAACATTAACTGTCATTACTCTCTTCAACCATTAACTTTTTATTTATTGCCAAGTCCAGCTATAAATGATAAAATTAATGTGAGAAGTCTACGTTTTAAGGCCATTTTTTAAATAAATTCTTTGTCCTTTGCCATGGGTTGGAGCAACTGGTTCAGGAGCCTACGAGGATTCCCGATGTCTAGACTCACCGCTCCAATCTGTTAGACCTGTTTTTAACTACCGAACCACGTGGTTATGGGATTGATATCATAGCACCTTTAGGATCGTCCGACCATTGCCTGGTGACGACATCAATCCCTATTAACTTCAGACCGCCAATTGAGAGGCTGAAGAGAAAAATGTAGCACTATAGGTCAGCAGATTGGTTCAGTCTGCAGGCTCACTTTAATGCTTTCCCATGGTCAGCTGTCTGTTTTCAGACTTATGTGTCCAGGAAATTGGTGAAATCATCACATCTGTGATGGATGGCTTCATTCAATCAACCGTCAAACAAACTGGTGTAGGCTCAAAGCCGTGGTTCAGTCGACAATGCTCTGAAGCAGTTCGGTGAAAAAACGCAGCTTGCCGAGCCTACAACACATCTCAAACGTCAGAAAACAGATCAGCATATAACAAAACCATGTACAATGTGCCTTAGAACGGGATAAGTATAGTAAGCTCTTTAAAATGTCCCTGAAATGTGGCTCTGTGCCCTCTGGTTGGAAAAAAGCGGTCATTCATCCTATACCTAAGAAAGGTGACCGCTCCAACCCGGCCAACTACCGCCCCATAGCGATCACATCAGTTCTGTCCAAGGTGATGGAACGTGTGATCAACGACAAACTGCTACATACCTCGAGAAGAACAAAATCATTAATGACCGCCAGTACGGATTCCGCGGAACCGCTCGTGCGGTGATCTTCTCGCGTATGTGACGCATGTTTGGGGACGTGCCTGGAACGTTATGGTGAGATTCAAAACGGTCTCTCACTGGACATTTCTAAGGCCTTTGATCGGGTTTGGCACCGAGGACTTGTCAACAAACTGACTTCTAACGGACTTTGCTTGTGCACGTGGATTGCCGACTTTTGAGGGAGAGATCGATTCAGACGGTTGCTGATGGTTTCATCTCTTCCTCGCATTCAATAAATGCTAGCGTCCCACAAGGATCGGTTCTATCTCCGACATTGTTTTTGTTGCACATCAATGACCTCTTGACATGTGCACCAATCCATTGTTACGCGGATGACAGTACAGTCCATGATTGCTTTTGTTTGGCAAGCCCCCAAAGGACACACAAACTCCAACGGCTCGGAGGGCTTTGAAGCAGAGAATGGACGGTTACCTCGAGAGGGTCTCCTTGGGGTAAGAATAAACTTCCTGTCGAATTTATCGTTTCAAAGACCCAATCATGTCTGATTACGTCTAAAAGGGATCGAAATGACAATCTAAATCTCCTTTAATGGAAGCAATCTTCTCCCAACAAGCCCTCCATTGATATGCTTTCTGGTGTAACCTTAAGTGATCAGCCTGTATGGGGGCTCCGCATCGAAACCCTAGCAGTTAGCCTAGTATCTCAGATACTTTAATAGTACACAACTGCTGACCCTGTACAAATCGCAAGTGTGCCCATTGTAGTAATTTGCAGCCACCTTCCGGTCGGGGAGTCCCAAAATATCTGAAAAAAACCTGACTCTGTGCAGAAACGGGCGGTCCGTTTGATAGATTCGCCTATCTTAACAAATGGGTTGCAATCTTTGGAGCACAGATGTCGGGTGGGAATGCTGTCCTTGTTCTACCAGTATTTTAATGGAAGATGCTCCGAGGAACTAGCGTCATTGATCCCTTCGGCACCGGTGCATAGTCGGGAAACACGCCAAACGCGCGCCCAACATTTGCACACGGTTGACATTTGTCACATGAGAACGGGTCGCTTCTACGACTCGTTCTTGTGTTCAACAGCCCGGCTGTGGAATGATCTGCCGGCCTCTGTGTTTCCTCCATCCTATAACATGGGTCTCTTCAAGACCCAAGTTCACTCCTTCCTATCCTCCCAAAAGATCCCAAAGATGATATAGGCCTTGAGGGAAATTATTTCCTCCTTGGTCTCCTGTGTGGAGTTACTGTAAAAAAAAAAAAAAGGTCACATTTTTTTGCGATTTTTGTAAAACATGAAATAAATCCATCAAAAAATGTACAAAATAACATCACTTACGTCTACTGCTCCCATCGTCAAAAAAACACTGCTATCTTGACCGCCTTACCAATGTCAACCGGTCGATAACGCGAATAACCTCAATTAGTGTGTAGATAATTTCATGCACTATCGTTCGACATCGTTTTCGTTGTGAAAAGTTGATGGGGCGAAGTGCGAGAATTTATTGTTTGAGTGTGCATGTTTGTTTTGGAGCATCCTTAGGTTTAACTTCTTGTTGCATGTCTCTAATGCGGTAAACTAGTTATTGACCAAACACCGTTCGCACTCATTTTATCATGCTGTGGTATCTTTGAAAAACAATTTGAAAATTATTTTCTGTCTTTTCACAAAAACTTAAAAATATTTATTTATTGAGTCCCTGGCATTATTCTTGGAAAGGAAAATAAACATGGAGCATAAAATGGATATTTTAATATATTGGAATAATGAAATCTCTATTTTTATTTATGCCTTTTGCTATATGCGTTCAAACCTCGGGCCTTCTTTCGTCGCAATTAAGCTGATTAATATTCTTTCATTTACAAACCCACACAATTTTTTTTTTTAAATTACAAAATATATAACAATTTTTTTTTCCCATATTGTAACATATTAATTTATTCTTATGATTATTATTATTGGCATCAATGTATTTTAGATCCTGTAAAAAATTTCAACATTCCACCTGCTTTGGCTTCCTGGCGCCAGTGGATCCTCCAGAGCATTACTGTGACAAATGTGCCGCAGAGGACCCCCTCCTGACTTGCACAGACCCTGAGTTCACCACTATGTACCCGGAATATAAAAAGGTAATTTCAACATTCCACCTGCTTTGACTTCCTGGCGCCAGTGGATCCTCCAGAGCATTACTGTGACAAATGTGCCACGGAGGACCCCCTCCTGACTTGCACAGACCCTGAGTTCACCACTATGTACCCGGAATATAAAAAGGTAATTTCAACATTCCACCTGCTTTGACTTCCTGGCGCCAGTGGATCCTCCAGAGCATTACTGTGACAAATGCGCCGCAGAGGACCCCCTCCTGACTTGCACAGACCCTGAGTTCACCACTATGTACCCGGAATATAAGAAGGTAATTTCAACATTACACCTGCTTTGGTTTCCTGGCGCCAGTGGATCCTCCAAAGCATTACTGTGACAAATGCTCCGCAGAGGACCCACTCCTGACTTGCACTGACCCTGAGTTCACCACTATATACCCGGAATATAAAAAGGTAATTTCAACATTCCACCTGCTTTGGCTTCCTGGCGCCAGTGGATCCTCCAAAGCATTACTGTGACAAATGCTCCGCAGAGGACCCCCTCCTGACTTGCACTGACCCTGAGTTCACCACTATGTACCCGGAATATAAGAAGGTAATTTCAACATTCCACCTGCTTTGACTTCCTGGCGCCAGTGGATCCTCCAGAGCATTACTGTGACAAATGCGCCGCAGAGGACACCCTCGTGACTTTCACTGACCCTAAGTTGACCACTATGTACCCGGAATATAAGAAGGTAATTTCAACATTCTACCTGCTTCGATAGATCCCCAGAGAACTACTGCAACAAGTGCAAGACGTTGGTTATATACTACATATTTATTTCCATTATTCGCCTGGCCATACGCATTCACACGTTTTCTAGATGTTAAACAAAAAAGCCTGTGTTTGAAAGGGTTATTATTAGAGATTTAGGTACCTCTGCCCTACCACCTGTACATATAATATCCACTAGCATAGTGCGGTTAAAGAGCCTCCTACATTACAGTCTTAGATCAGATAGCTCGAATGATGGATTTCAATCTTAAGATGAAATATCACCACCTATAGCAGGGGTTTGCCCGAGGCTCACAATTTAATTAATTCCGACGAATTTGTAACAATTTTTTTTTTTCACACGACGCACACGGATAGTATGTTATTTATGTGTTAGATTAATAAAATTGTACCCTCTTTAAATTTTTTGTAACATAAAAGGCTTTTAAGTATTTGTAAAGCTTTTTGCAACTATAACGTTAGTGGTAATGACCGGATTTTATTTTTCTTGAAGATGAATTGGTATCTTTCTGAAATATTCATTTGAAAACATCCGAGATTTTCGTAATATGTTCATCAGAATTAATTAAAATATCCCCTCGAAGAGTTCCATATTCTAGACCTACCTCAGCTAACCCGACCGTAGGCTATCTAATCTGCAGGATTAATTAAAATACACCCCTCGAAGAGTTCCATATTCTAGACCTACCACAGCTAACCCGACCGTAGGCTATCTAATCTGCAGGATTAATTAAAATACACCCCTCGAAGAGTTCCATATTCTAGACCTACCACAGCTAACCCGACCGTAGGCTATCTAATCTGCAGGATTAATTAAAATACACCCCTCGAAGAGTTCCATATTCTAGACCTACCACAGCTAACCCGACCGTAGGCTATCTAATCTGCAGGATTAATTAAAATACACCCCTCGAAGAGTTCCATATTCTAGACCTACCACAGCTAACCCGACCGTAGGCTATCTGATCTGCAAGAGTCGCGTGCTGCATGCTTTTGTATATGCCTTCTTCATATAAGCCATTATGACTCAGTTGCCGTACTAGTCGGCGGGTAAAGACGTCAGATCTATGACCAACGCCACAGTGACTTTTTCCTGGTATTTTTAATTTATTCAAATGAATACTTAAAATCTAGTAATGCAATCTTCTGCTTTTTTTTGTACTTTGATATCTTCTCCAATTAAGTAAAGGCTTTTTGTATTTTTCCGTAATTTAATATAACATGTCATTTTCTTGTAAAAGTTGAAGTTTTAAAAGTGCACAGTGTGCCAGTTTCAGTAAAAAACAAACATTGAATTAAAAATGAATTATTGTTCTAAAGTTTAATTTGTGAAACTCCTTTTCAATTCTTAATAGTTAATATAATTATTTATTAAAATATTTTATTAAAAAAATATATCAGAAATACAATACTTTATATGTATAACAGTTGTTTCGCCTTCCGCATAAAAAAATTATACAACAACTTTTTTAATTAAAAAAAAAAAAACGTTTTTTTTAAATTGAAATTATAAATAATAAAAGACATATTAATTATTTTATTCGTTATTGCTGTGAGCCACGCCATTGTTTGAGTAGTGGGGGTACTTTAAAAAATCTACATACATTTTTTTATACAAACAATCAAACATTATTTTACTTGTAAAGTATCTAACACATTAGTTACGGCAATGTTTGTTAACAATCTGTCACTTGCGGCGGGCGGGATTAGATCGCAGTCCCCCTACCGGATGTATGTTAGCAAACTTCAACTTCAAGCTCGTATGAATAAAAATAAAAAAAAACAAATTATTTATAAAAAAATATTCGTCCACAAATCACAATAGTAAAAACAAATGTCAAATACACTTCATATAATATTATGTAATATCAACACAATATAATATTTAACAAGCGCTGAAATCGCAACAGCTGCGAATAAAAAATGATATTAGGGCTTCCCCACTTGAGTCTATTGCGTCTTGAGTATCAGCTAATGACTAAAGAAAAAGTCAATGATCTTCGTATTTTATTTCATTTTTAGACAAAAAAAAATGCCGTCTGTCGTCTATGTTTAAAATTAATTTCCAATTCTTCCTTGAAAATAATGATGACTTTTAGCAATGTTTTGAACCAGTGAAGAGTCCATAATGATGTATGTATTATAGTGACACCTATCCGCTACACCGCAAAGCCAATATTACAGAAGAAATTACAAGTTTAAAACGTGTTTTTTGTATTTGAAGTTGAAGGTCACGGAAATGCATAAAAATGTGCGCCCCGCCGCAACATAAGGTTTCTGAAGCGCACACCTTAACCAATGCGTTAAATCGTTTTTGATAAAATAATATTTTGTTACTCGTACAGCCACATAGAATCATCTCCCGAAGTTACTGCACAATATGGTTTCAAGTTGGATGTCTATCGATAAACTCAAACTTAATCCAGCAAAGACAGCATTTATTTGGATAGCTTCCCCTGGAAGATAAGGCCTCCTTGATTCCAGTCCAATACGTATTCAGGATACAGATAAAATCCCTTCTACAGAAATAAAATTCCTAGGTTTCACTATAGACGTCTTTCTCTTGAATCGCAAATTACAAAAGCTGTAAGTTCTGGTTTTTTCCATCTTAGGCAGGTAAAATCAATCAGGAGATGTCTTCCCTCTGATGGAGCAAAATCACTCATAAATTCCTTCGTTGTCTCACGTATGGACTATTGTAATAGTGCATATGCTGGCCTCCCTCAAAAACAATTCAATAGAATCCAGTCCGTCTTCAATGCTACGGCGAGAATGATATTTGGTGAATCTAAATATTGTCATATAATCCCACTTCTAAGGGATCAGTTTCATTGGCTTCGATGCCCTGAAAGAATCTTGTTGTTCAAAATGTTCAAGATCTGCTTACTGACCTTCAAAGCATTGCAGGGAATGGCGCCAGCCTATATATCTGAACTATGCATCCGACAGGACTTAAGTGATAGGCAGCTTACTCTGAGGTCAGCAGATATAGATGCTACTAATCGTCTAATTGAACTTTCAAGGTCAAATCGAGCCGTGTACTATGATCGCTCTTTTCGTGTAAATGGCCCTCTCATTTGGATTAAACTTCCCCCAGCTCTTACTAATATCCAGAAAATGAATGAATTTAAACAGGCTTTAAAAACAAACTTATTTAAAAAATCCTTCTGTCTATAAATTTTAATTTCTCTTCAATTTATTATAAAAAGTCATTTCCTCAAGCCTCTGGTAGTTGTTTGGTTTCGGTTTCCTCCGTATATATATATATTTTTTTTTATTTTTTATGTGAAGTCCGTTATTGCTGAACATAACCCGACTCCTGTCTTAAAATATTACTATTTTTGTAGTAATATTGTGAATGTGTTATTTTTGAATAACCAAATGTATACTGTATAATATTTTGTAATTTTTTTTATGAATATGCACCTAAGGAGTACTGTAGGAGTAATATTAAGAATAAGAAGGAATGTATGTAATATGTTAAGAATGTAAAAGTAGCACTGTAGGAATACCACTGAATGGAGTTATTTAATCATGTTTTAAGTATATTTATAGTGTTGCGCACTTGAAGTGAAATAACACAAAACTGCGGTATATAAATGCTTTGTTATTATTATTATATTACCCCCGGATACCTTATATAGTATATGTATTTGCAGCACTTTCAAATGTGTTAGATACTTTTAGTATCGCTCTGGTCAAAGACCACCATTCAGTATCGAAATGTTGCTTGAATTGAATTTAGCCATGTTTGGTGACCAGATCTGAATAGTCAGGTACTTCTACACCTTCCTCTTCCCCATCTCCTTCCCTTTCCTACTACCCAAGATGATCACATATTTCCACTGTAGGTGCCATGCGTTTCCAGACACTATGTAATTTATATTATTACCTAACTATTTCTAACAACAATAAAAATATGGAGAAATTTATTAAAATTTTTCCAAGTAAGATGGAGACATGGTCAAAACTGTGCATTATTTTTAAGCTGCGACCAAAATGCGGAACTTGAAACATGATTTAGTCCGGCGGCTAACTCCTCCCATTGGCCTGGGCCTTGGTCTTTGGTAATGCGCTTGCTTAACCGATTTGATTTTAGGTTAATGTGTTTTTTCAATTTCTAGGAGACTTGCCTATTTCGAAATGCTTTGACGATTTGTAACAAGCACCGTGCCATATCTCTGGACATACTCCAGCAAAGCTTGCTGGTGTCAAGAAAAACTGCTGTCCAAATTATACATGAATTGGAAAAGTGCAATTTATTCTATTCTACAACTATTAACCCAGAAGAGTAAGTCACATTATCAATCTACTATAGTTTTATAAAATCTAGTTACCCATCTATGAAGCTTTTATGTATCTTCTTTCAGTATAACTCACCCTCGACTAGTAAACCATATTGTGTTGCAAACAAAGATCCTGCCAACATTTTTCACCAACCTCCGCCAATCCCAAGGTCAAGCCGCATACCTGGATCCCAAGTCATTGGAGAACCACAACATCGCACAGGAACTGGATAACACCCCTAATGTTTTGTCGCAGAAAGACATGGAGGACTATAATCCAGAGATGGACGCTTCATTCTGCGAGGAAATATCGGATCTTCAGATAACCATAAGTCCAAAAACTACTCGAAAAAGCACTCGTCGTAAGAGGGAAACCGAAAAATTCACACCAGAAGAGAGTTTCTCTCGTAAACGGAAGAAGAGTGTTGGAAAAGTAGATTCGTCAAAAAAACGACAACGCCTGTGTAACAATTAGTTAATTTTATTTTTGGTTATCACTTCTGTGCTTAAATCTAAATACAGCGGAACCTCTGTATTCATCAGATTCAACATTCGTCATATTTTTATGCCAAATAATATTTCCGTATTCATCACCAGATAACATAAACAACATTGTTAAATCGAGTACTACTGAATTATCGGCAAAATGAACCCCATCCCCAGATTGGAGTTATCTGATGTTTGAATTGATGATGATAATCCTTCTGCACAATAATAACTTTCTCCTCTTCCACTTCTATCACCATCTTCAGTATAATAAAGATAAAGTTTTAACAATTTTTTCATTCATTAGTGTACCATTTTTATATTATTTAGTAGTTTAGGCTTATTAACGTAACTCACATTTTTATTTTTATTCTTATCAAAAGAATTTCTAGGAAAAGGTTCAATTTATCCAAAGCATATTTTTGGTTTTCACAATGTAAACCAATTCGTAGTATAGATTAATAGAACTAGTGATTTCACCGATAGCCTGGCCACTTTGCAGTCAGTTGTGCTGCTAGTGTGGATATAGTAGGTACAACAAATGTTTGCTCATTCATTAGTTCCTTAGCTCCTTTGGTCAACTGCAAAGTTGAGTGTGTCGTCAAACATTACATTTAACATAAGTTATTATTATACTTATATCACACGCAGTGTGAGCTATGTATTTAATTTCTATTGCATTAATTAACACAAGGAATTTGGAGCAATTTATTAATATTGCTCCCCTCCAACATCAAAACACCTACTCCTCCAAGAAAAGTTTTTAATTGACAAAATTTTAATAAACAATCTGAATTTTCCATGGGGGGTAAGCAGTGACAGCCGGTGACAAATGGAAAATAAGCTTACCAATAACTTTTTGTAAATAAAATTTTATTTGGCACCTTTGGAGGTGCGAAAATATATTGATTAACCAATTGAAGTTTGGAATAGATGTAGGTTTTGAGATATCGTGTTAAACGAGTGGTTGAATTCACTCTTTATTGCTCGCCTAAGTTTTTTTTACCAATCTTCTACAAACTGTCTCTAAGTGCACTAAAACATGGGAGCATGTTGGCTATTTGCTAATAGGCGAGAAATATATACAGGACAAAATCAAATTAACCTCAACCCACTCACCTCCTCAATAGCCTCTGCAAGACAAATTTGTTATTTGCCAAATTTTTCCAAATGCGCACATCTGATCACCTGTACAGTGCTACAAATTCAGCCATTTCTTCTCTGAAATCGTTCATTTCACGGGTCGATCCTGTTTGTCACCGTTCTTTATTACACGTCATTGGAAATAAAAAGTATAAACATAATTAAAAATAACATTCAAAACCAATTAAGTTCCATTAAATGACAAAATTGAAAACACACCACTATGGCCGTACAGTGCGCAGGACAATGACATTAATAATAGATCTTTTGAAGTAAGCTTGTATAAGTGTCTCTTTGTACGAGCAGCTATTTGCGTGCATAGCACCATTACACCTATAGACCGGGATCCTGTGACAGTAAACCCTACGTTATCGGATACACAGATGACACTACTTTGTAGCGAGAATGGGCATTTAGTAAGCCTTCAAAAAGCTGGTCGGCCGGTGAGCCTCCTGGAGGGATCTGTACATAAGTCATGGAAATAGTGAACCATTTTCTTGGAAAAAATTACATAAGACACATGAATGGAAATGTTTTGTTACGATAGGGGTCGATTAGTAGAGTAGAAAAAAACAGGTCTGCCGACCGGCAGCCTGGGACTTTTGCCAGTAAGCCAGCTTATTTTTTTTTATTAAACTGAATTATTTTCATTAGCTCGTGGTTTTAACTTAGATTGCTAGATAGAAAAAAAAGTAACAGATAATGGTAATAAAAATGAATTTGATTGTTCCGAGGCACACATAACACCTCGGTGGGCCGTAGTGAGAATAGAACGTAGCATCTATTTTTTTCTCTCTCGCTCTCACTATTCAATGTGTGTAGCATGTCAAATGGACACATATATATTATGACTATTTTTATAATACACTGCCAAAGCCCATTTATTATAACTGTTATTACTTTGAAGGTCTTTAAAATTGGGTACAATTTTTTTTTTAATATAATAATTGGATGATTCGTATAGCGCCGTTTTTGTGAAAAATCACCTCAAGGGCGCTGTACAAATATTACTTCCTATTCTTTATCTATATTTTTCATTACAATATCACCGTTTAAAGCGAATCAAGAAAACTAAAAAAAGGAAATATCAAGATAATCAAAAAGTATATCTATAAATTACATATAAGACCTAAAAAACTGAAAAATTTTAGATGCTTTGAAGTTTCCAATATTATAAAACTGCATTTAATTTTGCAAAAAACAATTAGTACCCCCAACATAGCTACGAGTATCGATACTACCCACAAGGACAAAAAACTTATGTTTACTTAATATTTCAATCTTTTGTACAAAAAAAAACATTGTACAAAATTATATAACTCCCTTCCAACAGAGACCAGGAAAATTATAGGAACAAGGTAACAATAAAATAAAAACATCAAGTTATAAAATTATATAACGCCCTTCCAGCAGAGATCAGGAAAATTATAGGAACATAAAATTAAAACATCAAGTTATAAAATTATATAACACCATCCCAACTAAGATCAGGAAAGTATTTGGTCTTTTTTAAAAAAATTGTAATCGAGTTCCTGTGAATTAGATTTTGTTTTATTTTGATTTAACCTCTAATGTGTATTTTGAGACAGATTTCATAAATACAAAAAAATCGCCTTTCCATGTAATTATCTTCCTTGCAAAGAGTTAAATAATGAAAAAGGTTTAAATATAAAATTGTCTTAGAATATGATGTAGAATCATTCCTTTCGGAAAGTACCACTGATTTCTGGAGTAAAAAAAAACACTTTGGTCCGTTAAGCTTTTTAAAACTTACTTTATTTTTCCCATCACCTATATTGGTGTTGTCATTTAAATTTTAAATGATTGCAGTGCCCTTAATTTTTGCCCACTTTTAAATAAACTAAATATGCTTCGTGGCAGGTTCTGCCCTATCAAAAATTTATTTTACCAGGTAGGTACTTTCAGCACATTACATAACTTTGAACGACATTTAATTATAAACAAAAGAATGTTTTTTCTGTTGATGTAAAAAAAGAGTAGAGGTTTCCTATGACAACCACAGCATACTAAACTTTACCTCAAATTGTGGGTGCAATTTTTCAGGGGCTCCTCAAAGTGAAGTTTTTTTTGTTTCCTTTCCCAAAGCAAACAAAATAATATTATCCATAAACAATAGTTGATGGTTATTGACATTGACATTTATTATTGTTAGACGCCACATTGTGATTAGAGTGAAATAATTTTCAGCGGGAAAATATAATTTGAATAAAAGATCATCAGTGCTAAAAGATTTTTTTAACCATACAGAACCATGATGACCACTGTGGTAGCAAAACGTGATAAAAACGGAAGTGTTTCAACTAATGTTAATGAATATTTTCCTTCTAATTCCCTTAAACTGCTACACAAACAAGCAAACCAACAAAGTGGTATTAGTATGTATTATAATAATGTACTCCTGAAACGTTTGCCAATGAAAATGATTGTTTCCAATACAGCGTATAGGAATAAAACACCAGCATTTAAATTTACTCCCAACATCAACCTAGAAGATATTGATTTATCTGACTGTGATCATATTTTTAATAAAGATTGCCGCCCAAAGGCAGGAATATGCAACTCATTAAAAACAAATGGAAAAAAAGCAAATACCAAATCACTTCATTCCTACCAAGAGATAAGAAGCAACAAGCATTCATCCCACGGCTCGCGGGGTAATAGCTATAAAGCTGAAACCCTCATTCCGCATTTAGAATTCAAAGAAAATGACAATCTGGCTGAATTTGTTGCGGACTTAGATGAAAATGAAACAGTATTGTCTTCGGCATATGAATACACTTCATTGAAGATAAGAGGCCAACGTGAAGAAATAAGTTACAACAAGGATTATGTAGAAAAAGAAACAGTGGTAGAATCAAATGGATTGGAAGTCATCAACATTTATAGGTACAATGAAACCCTTGAATATAGCATTAAATCTATGATATGGAAGAAGCAAAAGATCACAGCCAACTTAAGTAGAAAGTATGTGTAAACATACACTAAACGTGTCTTGACCGCGATGGAAACAAAGTTTCCATGCATATATACATTTTCTTCCCCTTGTCTTACTCGGGTCGGGGACCCATTGCATCGACAAGGTGCCTACAGGTGTCCCTGTTCTGCACTACATCACCGGCATCCGTCCATAGTAGGTCCAGCCTCTGGAGTTGCTTCTCCTACCTGGGTCTAGGACGGCCCACTGGACATCATCCATTATATAAATAAATATTATAATCGGCCTCAAGCAATCCGCAAAACAGAAAGCTTTTACAATAATAAGGCACTCTCCAGGCAAGTATCCTTAACAAAATAAAACAAAGCAATCGATTTATAAACAATGTTTATTTAATACAACTTAGAAGACAACTTAAAATGTATGAAATAAAATATTATACTTACAGTTAAATGCTTTGACTACAATACACTGGTTTCTATGAATAAAGTTACTATGGCCAAAGTACAGCTTCCAACAACATCCGTACAAGGTAGAAGTGATAATGACAAGAGATTTCAGGTAAATTTACACTTAGCAGTAAGAACGTAACATTACATAAAGCTAATCTATGAATACGAATAATCGCTTAACTGGCACAACTTGCTACTTACACACAGATTGCTTCTAAACAAATGTGCAATCTGGAAAAACAATAAGATGGAGAGATGGCTCTTCAGTCGGAAACTTGGCAAGCATATTAAATTCATGAATCAGAAATTAAAATGTTAGAAAAATACATTCATAGTATTTGTCGCTAAGGATTAGGTAAACAATGATGTTTGCTAATCTTCATACAATAGGTACACTTAATAAGTATGTTTGCATGAATAATACAATGCTTAATGTGTATTTGTTCAAACTAAATGCAAATTTTAAATAATAAATTAGCACTACGTCAAAATATAAAAGAAATTAACTGTTACAAAAAGTTGTGAGGTATGGGGGTGCGGCTTCCATTGAGGTAAGATAAAAACTGATAAGTAAGATTGGTTGGTAGATTGACCTCTTATATCACGTGGCTAGATATTACAAAGGAAACTGAAGGTGAGTATCTATGGAACACAACTATAACGTAACATATCATTAAATTAATCTAAGAAAATATCTGTCAATGACTTATATGATAAATCTTGCAAATATAATACAGGTAGGTCCATAATTTACACTTTTAATATAAAACGACGAATGTAATAATTACAGACAAGCAATTTACATTACAGATATCCGAAGGTCTAAATTGCCTTAACAGAATGGCATTACATTTTCAATGAATACCTAACTCTATTTTATTCATTACATAAGCACCATCAAACACAAATATGTACATATGTTTAATTTATCTATTTTAGACAAAATTTCTGGGTTTGGTATGTACATCTTTAACTAAGTGTGATCAACACAGACAAACATTGGAGGGGTGTCTGGAGAACCAAGAACTAATACGGAAAAGCATTTTTAACTGCTTTGTTGGAAAATGCTAAGAAACTTGGTGGGAATACTCCCAAAATGTGGCAACACTCATCAAGGATAATGTTATCTATGGTTCCCCAAAAGACTAATATTTTAGTAAAGTTTTTTTGTTATGTTTTCATATTAGCTAAGTACCATTATCATGCATATTTATTAGGAAATACATATAGAAATGTGTATCTTTACATAAGAAAAACTTAAACTTCTACATTTGAATGTTTAGTATTTGAAAACATTGCATTATTGATATTCTTTACAAACTTTTGTTATTTACAATATTGTAAATTTATATATATATATGTATAAAAATACATGTGCACACTGACTATGCACAACTCTTCAACAATAAATTAAATAAAACTCTAACAGCTATAAGATATAAACCATGCAAAGCATTTAGTTAAAAACATAATATAATTCATAATTAGGGCCCTTAACATGGCAATCAAACTATAACATCCTAAATTCTCAGTTCAAGTCAACGGGTTGCGGATTCTATAGTTTTACTTAAGCCAAGTCAATGCAAAGCAGGTATTTCAAAGAAAACTGCTGCATTTATAGGCCACTATTTAATATTTATCCGAGTAATATATAAATATACAAAATTTACAAAAAATATGAATTATTCACATAAAATATTTTCTCCTTATAATTTGGTTTCCCAAACAACTATGTGGGCATCCATCTTGTTAGGATCCTTGGAAGGCTGTGGCAAGGAGCCCCTCTGTTTGTCCAGAGAGCAGCTGGACTGCCTCCAGTTGACATAGCCCCTTCCCCCCATCAGCGTGATCACCGTCTTCTTGGTGCTGTCATTCAAAGCATTGTTCCCTTTCCCGTTGATGTTCTTCTTGTTTTTGTTGGTATTAGTGTTCCCTTTGTCAGTCACCTCCTGGGCCACCGAGTTACTTCTCGACACTGACCTGCTGCTGGGGGTGACACTCAAGGCGTTTCCATTGTGAAGGGAGGAAGTTATATTAGCAACATTCACGGTAATATTGACCACATCGGTGTTACCATTACTGAGCTGGATGGTTCGACTAGCATTGCTGTTATTGCGGGAAACACTTCGGCCAATTCCTCCTCTCAGAGCCATGCTCTCCTCGCTTCCTGAAGAAGTGTAGAGGCTCGAAGAGCGGGAGTCCACAGACCAGTTGGACAAATCCAGAGATCGAGGTCTGGAGACTTTCATCCTCAGCTTACGATCGAGGGTGCTGACCTTGGCAGGAATGGCAGCGAGCTCGGGATCACTCCGACGCAAAGTCTCGTAGTTTGGTTCGCCCAGCGTGCCGGCCTCTCCCTCGCAATCCTTGACATACATCAGCTCCTCGTAGAGACCGTAGACGTCGCAGGTGTCTCCTGACCCTTGCGAGGAAGTAGTGGAGCAAAACAGAGCACCCCCGGCTCCTACGCCCAGGCCCCTGGGGAGGGTTTTGGACAAACGAGACATTTCATTATCCTTGGAACGACGCCGCCTGAGAACCACCGGGCTACTCGTCAGCTGATGTTTCAGTTTTGCAGAGATAGTTTGCATGGTATTGTCTGAAAGTTGCTTCTCTAGTTTTTGCTTTTCCGTTTCTTTCTTATTGGTTGAATCTGTAATCTTTTCTTCCATAGTAGTCTTTTCCGGTGTACTTTCGAGTTCTTTAGGTTCAGAGTCTTTAGGCATGACGGTGGAAACATCTTTGTTTGGCTGAATATTATAATACGGATTGACATTGTAGGTCTTGGGTTGCAGAGCCAGGAGGAAAGTGATGGGGCCAAAGTGAGAATGGTAGGAAATGTTAACACGGCCGCTAATAATGGGCACTCCCTCCAAGCGGGGCAGAGGAATGGTGAGACTGATGCCAGCACTGGTGCCCACCCACAGTAAACCGCGACAGGCCAGCAGAGCTGACACGGTCACAGCGCTGCGTCCTCCACTGGTGGAACAGTCTCGGCCGCTGGAATTGCCGTTGCCCATCACGCGCAGGACGTTGGAAGCCAGATTGATATCTTGCAAGTGTTTGAATGTCTCCGTATGGTACAAGCAGATGGTGCTAGAATTCTTCAGGGAGATCCACAGTCCCACACCAGAGTGAGCCATCAGGTTAACGTTGCCCACGTGTTCGTGTTGTACGCTGAAACTCTTTTGAATGTCTCCCGTGAGGCCACTGATAACCCAAACCTTCTTCCCGCAAGCTGCGTACACACTCATGTTGATGGGAAGAAGACAAGACACCGGCTCCGTACCGAGGTTGATAGTGACGGGCTCCTTGAGAGACCAGGCTCCGCTCATATCTCGGTGATAGATGAGGATGTTGCCATTTCCAAGGGCGACAAAGACACAGTCACAGTGGTATTTGATTTGCGTGATTACTCCCGGTACAGTGGTCTGTGAGATTTGATCCTGTTTCTCTGGTTCGGCAGCTGCGTAAAGGAAAATCTTCCTCGTATCAGTTCCGAGCCATACGGAATCACACGTCAATAAGTTTTCCTCGGAAACACCTTTCACGAATTCCATCGCAGTCACCTGCAAATAAACAAACTTTTCTTAAACAATGCTCCTTACAAATAATCAACATGAGAACATCTGTTACAATCTGGAGACTGTTTTAAAGAAGTTTAGTTATCTTATTACCTGAGTCTCCACCAGATCGAAGGCGCCCACATCCCTGAGCTGGGCCGCATGCTGGTTGTGTTGGGCCAGCACAGCGATGTGACTGCTGGCTCCGTCGGTGGTGCACACCCAGAGGTATCCGCGCGGGCCCTTGCGCCTGCGTACTCGCGCCGCTGCCCCCACGGCCCCCGGACCTCCTCCCACGTACGCCGGCGGGCTCACACTGTAGTAGCAGCCACAGCGCACCTGCACACCGCACATACATTAGTTACATAGCAAAGTTGCATTAATTAATCTTCAGCAAGTTGATTGCAACTAAACTTACTTCAGTTTGATGCTGTGATTTGTAAACAGGTTGAGCCTTGACAAACAGCGGCATCTTGGTGGAGGGCCTCTGTTCTGTCTCCAGCACCTCCCAAGCCGGTGAGTTGTTGGGGTCAAGGGCCAGCTGGGCAAGGCGCAGCTCCGTGACCCAGTCCTTCTTCACACTAGGGCTCTCCGTCTGGAATGTGTATGTGTCCTCCTTGCCTGACTTGCGCGCCACGATCTGCAAGCAGCACGAGTCCACCCATGCCATTTCTTCGTCTTTCCTCTGCAATGAAACATTCACTCATTGAAATTACTTTAACCATTCTGAATTGTCAACTCTCTCCAATCGTCCTCTATATCAGGTTTCCTGAACTTTTTAGGTTACGGAATTCTAAAGAGGTGAATGGACGTTGAAGGAATACCAATTTGAAAAAAAAAAATTACCTAAATAATTATTTATTTATTTACTCCCAAATTGGGCTTTACACATTTAACATTTTTTATCAGTACAGTACGCACATAGTAATGCAGAAATGTTCATATAAATTCAAATAATTTTTTTTTTTTTTTAAAGATATACATACGAGTATGCATGTATAATGTTATAAACAATGGAAATTTTTCAATGTTAAATTTAATGATCAAAATTAAATTCACAAATTAATTTTTAACAATACCTTCGCAGCCAGTAAGTTAGAATAAAATAATTATCCAATTATCATAACAACAAATTAATCAGTTCCAAGCAGAGGTAGGTAATTTATCCAATCAGACTAGTTCTGCTTGCCGAAATAAATTTAGATAAGATATGTTTATATTTGTTAATGATGTGTTATACGAGTATATGTCTGCGATATCTTTATAATTATTACCTAAATTCTAAATATGGCGAACGGGACTATACAATTGCAATATAGGGAGCTGTCATAATAACAAGGTAAATAATGCCTCGATGTTGACGTATGTGGTACATGGAATGAAATCATATAGATGCAAGAGATCAGGGCTATCAATAATTGAATTTATAATTTTGTATAAACAAGTTAAGTCTGTAATTATCTACGTGCTGATAATTTTAATAAATTGAGGTGACATAGAATATAATCATAATTTATACATTCTCTTGTAATTCCCATTCTGAAGTTACTAAATCTTTAGAATTTATTTTCAATTCTTTCTATTGTAAAGGAATGAGTAGCATAACTTGATGTATTCTATTTAACCCCTAACTAAAATGAGATGCACAATTTTTTTATGGTGTGAATGTTATTAAATTGGCTACATATCCTTAACCTTTTCTCCGCGTCAAAAATATGTATGACTTCTGTCATACACATTTAAAACTATAGACGCTATGCCCGCGTACAGAGCGTGTATGGTGCGGCGCAGGGGTGCACTTCCTGCATCTAAAAAGTTGATGTAGAAGTAGACCGTCTTTAAGCACTGGAGGTTTTCTTTTTCAAAATATTTTTTTTGAACATCATTAGCCCCGATTTGCCTGAGCTAATGGGACTATGGCATCCAGAATCGGGGTATGTTGCGAGAATGAATGGATTATGAATTATATCATTCGCCAAAGAATTGAAGAAATTTTGCAATTTTTGCATTTCTTCCCCGCAGTAATTTCTGAGCCAATAGGACTTTGTTATGTATGTTATAATCGGAGTATGTTATGAGATTGAAGGGAGTGGGCATGTAAATTATAAGAAGACTAAAGAATGTGATGCTGGCGGAAATTTTGCAATGTATTCTTTTCGGTAATCTCCCACAACCAATGGGACTATGGCACCCCAATCGGAGTATGTTATGAGATTGAAGGGAGTGGGCATGTAAATTATAAGAAGACTGAAGAATGTGATGCTGGCGGAAATTTTGCAATGTATTCTTTTCGGTAATCTCCCACAACCAATGGGACTATGGCACCCCAATCGGAGTATGTTATGAGATTGAAGGGAGTGGGCATGTAAATTATAAGAAGACTGAAGAATGTGATGCTGGCGGATATTTTGCAATGTATTCTTTTTGGTAATCTCCCACAACCAATGGGACTATGGCACCCCAATCGGAGTATGTTATGAGATTGAAGGGAGTGGGCATGTAAATTATAAGAAGACTGAAGAATGTGATGCTGGCGGAAATTTTGCAATGTATTCTTTTCGGTAATCTCCCACAACCAATGGGACTATGGCACCCCAATCGGAGTATGTTATGAGATTGAAGGGAGTGGGCATGTAAATTATAAGAAGACTGAAGAATGTGATGCTGGCGGATATTTTGCAATGTATTCTTTTTGGTAATCTCCCACAACCAATGGGACTATGGCACCCCAATCGGAGTATGTTATGAGATTGAAGGGAGTGGGCATGTAAATTATAAGTAGACTGAAGAATGTGATGCTGGCGGAAATTTTGCAATGTATTCTTTTCGGTAATCTCCCACCACCAATGGGACTATGGCATCCCCAATCGGAGTATGTTATGAGATTGAAGGGAGTGGGCATGTAAATTATAAGAAGACTGAAGAATGTGATGCTGGCGGAAATTTTGCAATGTATTCTTTTCGGTAATCTCCCACCACCAATGAGACTATGGCATCCCCAATCGGAGTATGTTATGAGATTGAAGGGAGTGGGCATGTAAATTATAAGAATCATGAGAAGACTGAAGAACACATGGAAGTTCGTCCTGTTGACAAGGTGTTTAACAATGCTGCGTAAACAGTTAACAAATAACAAAAGCAAGTAAAAATTAAAGGACATAAATAAGTATTAAAGAGTAAATAAAATAGGCATTGAACTCACTTGGATACTCTTCTGAATCTGCTGCAGTATCCTGCGGGTGACATCCTGGCCCAGTTCGCTGTACTGGCCGCGAAGGCTGCTCGCCAAGTCGGCAATGCGCGACACCACCTCGTAGTCATGCATCAGCACTGACATCTCTCCGCACAGCGAGTCTGCTCCAACCACACCGCCCCCCCCTCCCCCGCCGCCACCCACACCCTCTCCCGACCCAGTGGACTTCAGGCTACCGCCGCGGTGAAGACCTACAAACAAACAAACAATTACATCGCATTAAAATATGTCTTCATACTCCACTGATATGCTTGGAGGAAGTAGTATCTTAAACCGGCCCAAGCATCGAGATCGTCAAATGTGACGGAGTTTGTTTGAAAAAAACTAGTATTTTAAATTGAACTCACCTGCCGTGAGTATCCTACTGAGGGTGGGCGAAGCACTGCTGTCCACTATCTCCAAGTCGGCCACGGGGTGCATCCACTTGAGGCTGAGGCGCTCGCTGGCTCCGAACTCTTCAGACTGGCGAGGCGCCACGGACACGCACACCACCAAGTCATTCAGCAGCAGCAGCCGCCGGGACTTACTTTTAGTTATCATGCCAGCTTGATTGAATTCCTGAAAGTAATTGTCGGTTACACAAACACTAGAAACACTTATCGCCTTCCAAAATGCTTCAGTCCTTCAATAGATCTATGTGCGACTATGCGTGTGACTTACAAGCTGGGTAACATTGTCTTCACGCAGCAGATGACGGTTGCCGTCGGTGAGAGGGCGAGCCGAGGAGAACTTGGCGCTGACGTGGCGCAGCATCTCGCGGAAGGCCTGCGTCTGCTCTGCCTCGCGCTTCCTCTCGTTCAGCATCTCCGCCAGGCTCTCCAACTGTGTCAGGGCCAGCTGCAGGGACATGCGGTCATGGTGGCCCTGAGGGGTGTGCTTCAGGAGGTCCTGCAATCAATCCATCAGTTAACCTCAATCGATGTAGAAGTGAGCACTAATCCAGAGCAATTAATGCCTTAATAGTTTGATTGTGTACTATCATCTCGGCTAACAAGTAATGAACTGTGGCAATGAAACTAACCTGAAGGAACAGAATGAACTGGGGAAACCTCTGTACGGGCTTGACCATAAGGCCGAAGAAGGAGAGGCGGTCGTGGGCGCTGATCTGCTTCACCTTGAGGAAGTCCGCAAGCGCCGACTTGCGCTTGGCCTCCATCTTGGCTAGGTCCATGGCCACCGAGAAGTTGTTGATGAAGCCGGAGTAGATGTCTAACACAATGGCTTTGGAAAACGAAGCCACGAAGACATCACCTACAAAATATCATTATTATTAGTAATACTACACATTATACAAACAAATTATTTAATTAATGAATAAATGATTATTTACACTTTAATTTATAATTTGATACAGTTAGATTAGTATTACACAATATAAATAATTAAACATTGGGACCTTCCGTTATCCGGACTTCTCTGCTCTAACTGCAACAGTCACGCTCAGAGCCAGTGCGTTCCAAATGTTTTCATTTAAAGTTCAAGGCTAGCGTAGTAAGCAATGAATATCCATCAAAAATGAATTCATGTTTATAAAATAAAGTTTAAAAATATATAAATACATATTATTTTAAAATTTTAGAAAAAACATTTCTCTCAAATTATTAGTGTAATTGAAATAACTGTAAAGAATAGCCATGAGAAATATTAAAATTAATTTTCATAAAAGCGTAGCTGGTTAACCTTGCATCTTAACTAAAGGTTTAGAGTCCATTACATACTGATAATAATTACTGAAACTGTAATTCCAATATAATGTAGTGCATTTGAACTGTCATTATACTGATTGCAAGTTGCCCAGGTAATTGAATCAAAATGCAATTTGGTTGGGGAAGATTGTTATTATATTATTATCCGTCATCAAATTATGTGCATTATAATTTAGGGCTGGGTACTTCCAAGTGATGAGGTGATGGGGCAAGTACATTATGAAATAATTTTAACATATTTACTGTTTAGTTTGGTTTTTTCAAAATTATGTATTATGTAAAATACATAATTAGCTTCGTCCACACGAACTGAGGCAGGCGTACGAGGCAGTATAGCAACGCACGCCTCGTGTCATGGGATGAGTCTCGGGCGCAAACCACCTCGCGGAGGGACGAAGGATGAAGAATGGATAAGGTTATTGAAGGAGGGCAGGAACTGACCTAGCTTCTCGTCGCGGTCCCAGGCGCGCACGCAGTCGGCCAGCGCAATGCGGAACAGCGTGTGGCACTGCAAAATGTCAGGCAAGCGGTGGAACAGTGTGCCGATCTTGGCCCCGCTCAGGATGGCCGGGCTGCTCTCCTCCAGGGGCTTCTTGTAATCCTGGTGACAAGCGAGCTAGCATATTAACACAGTACACAACACAGCACCCGGCAACCCAGAGCGAGTGAACATTCTCCCGAGTTTTGTTACCATTGGAACCAAGGTCTACTGTTAGTCTACGAGAGATAATGTGTCCTGCTCTCCGCAAGTCTTCGCTGCTGTGTCCTGCTCGTCAACAAGAATTCTTCTTTGGTCTAACAGTTGGTAACATGTTTAAGAACACTCCACACCAGGCTGTTAAGAAACAATATCGTTAAAGTATAAAACCTTTACAAAGAGGAGATTATGTAGGTATTTTCAATAGATGTGTACTCGTCCTGCTCGTCAACAAGAATTCTTCTTTGGTCTAACAGTTGGTAATATGTTTAAGAACACTCCACACCAGGCTGTTAAGAAACAATATCGTTAAAGTATAAAACCTTTACAAAGAGGAGATTATGTAGGTATTTTCAGTAGATGTGTACTCGTCCTGCTCGTCAACAAGAATTCTTCTTTGGTCTAACAGTTGGTAATATGTTTAAGAACACTCCACACCAGGCTGTTAAGAAACATTATCGTTAAAGTATAAAACCTTTACAAAGAGGAGATTATGTAGGTATTTTCAATAGATGTGTACTCACATTGACCAGGCGCTGCAGCGTGGCCACATAGGAGTTCTCGCTATGCACAATGGCAGCCACGATATGCCGGCGCTTGAGAGCTTGCGAGCTGAGGCCGGGCGGGGGCGCCGGCAGCGCGGGGGGAGCCTGGCGCCGCTCCCAGCGTCCCAGGGCGGTCAGCCCCGCCAGCCCGCTCAGACCAGGCCCGCACACCGTATCCTCGTCCACCTGACAATCAATATAACCAATGGTTAATAAGGATCTAAACTCACCGCTAAAATAATATTATTCTTTTTTATGTATTTAATGTTCATTAGGAACATTTAACAGAGTGATGACATACAGCGCCCTTGAGGTGATTTTTCACAAAAATGGCGCTATACAAATCATCCAATTATTATTAAATAATACATATTGATGAAGAAAAGACAAATAATAGTAACAAGTGCAAAATCAAGGACAATAAGAATATATATATATATTTTTTAATAAACTGCAATTTATGAATTGTTTGAATTTTATATGGCACATCTGTGCTGAACCAAGTGACTCCCGATGCCGTTGACTGGCTGAATAACCTCAGCATCCCACTATGACCTCCACCAACTCTCCTCCACCATACGAAGAAGAAGAAGAGGAAGATTAAACCGTTTTCATTATACAGACGACGCAAGAGGGAGAAAGAGTTGAAAAATGCTATGTCGCTGATGAATGTTTCTAATTTAACTGTTTCACATTTTCTCTGAGGTCTGGTTCTTACAGCAAGATTTATTTTAGAAATTACTTCTGAATTAATTATATTGTTTAATATCCATGTGGAAAGACTCTAGTTTTAAGCCATAGTTGTAAATCATATTGCAGAATTGTGTATAAAATATGCACTTGGTCATAAATACGTATTAGTTTTAAGTCACTAGTTATACTTAAGTCTAAATTGTAAGTCACTAGCTATAAGTTTTAGTTGTAACTCACTAGCTATATGTCATAGATGTAAGTCACTAGTTATAAGTTTTAGTTGTAACTCACTAGCTATATGTCATAGATGTAAGTCACTAGCTATAAGTTTTAGTTGTAACTCACTAGCTATATGTCATAGATGTAAGTCACTAGTTATAAGTTTTAGTTGTAACTCACTAGCTATATGTCATAGATGTAAGTCACTAGTTATAAGTTTTAGTTGTAACTCACTAGCTATATGTCATAGATGTAAGTCACTAGTTATAAGTTTTAGTTGTAACTCACTAGCTATATGTCATAGATGTAAGTCACTAGTTATAAGTTTTAGTTGTAACTCACTAGCTATATGTCATAGATGTAAGTCACTAGTTATAAGTTTTAGTTGTAACTCACTAGCTATATGTCATAGATGTAAGTCACTGGCTATAAGTTTTAGTTGTAACTCACTAGCTATATGTCATAGATGTAAGTCACTAGTTATAAGCCTCAGTAGTTAGTTGCTAGCTATAAGTCTTAGTTATAAGCCATTAGTAATATTTTTTTGCTGTAAGGTATTAATTAGTTATAAGTCTAAGTGATAGGTTATATAAATTATTTGTAAAACGACCTGGAGGTGATTTTCTCACGAAAACGGCGCTATAGACGTAATCCAATTATTATTACCTTGTAAATATATCTGTCTTCCGATTTGTACCATTTATAAAAAAATCACTAACAGATGGAATGTTTCCTCTCAAAAGGAAATCGGCAGTTATTCCACCTATCTTTAAAAACGGCGATAAACGTGACGTTAAAAACTACGGTCCAATATCCCAACTTCCTAAGCAAAATTCTTAAGAAATCCTCTTTGATCAATTACACTCACCTATTCCACAATCATCACACCGAATCAGCGCGGGTTTATGACGTAGACTGACGTCTATAACATCCAACCTGGCCCTTTTTACTAACTTCTTCAATAGCAAAATGGACGACAAGGAACAAGTTGATACTATGTATACTAATGGTGGACGAAGCGGCTCGGTTTAGTGAGCCGCATCACTAAATCAGCTCTCTGTAAAGACAATCCACATGAAAACTGGACGAAAAAAGTATCGTGTAAGAGGGTCTTAAGGACGTTTTTAGGAGGGCCAAGAGAGTGAGGGAGAGGGCATGGTGCGGGGGGGAGGCGCGAACCGTCGTTCAATCGAGCTGGATCACCGAACCGGTACACTAAAAAGAGCTGATTTAGTGATCCGGCTCACTAAACCGAGCCGCTTCGCCCACCACTAATGTATACAGACTTCTCTAAGGCCTTTCACTCGTAAAAAAATACAGTGAAGCAAAGAGGCGAGGCCTTTAAAAAAATAAAATAAAAGCGGTCCCAGATGGGATCCTTAGGATACACCTGATGTAAAAGGCACCTATAGGAGATGAGGTTAAGCCATTAATCATCACAAGTTGACTTCTGTGATGTGGTGTAGTTTATTGATTAAAACTGAATAACGAACTTTATCGAATCTCAACTCAGAACAACACGATTGTAGTAACACAGATTGGTCCTTAAATAATGAATTAATGACCTATAAGTGTTATGAACTAAATGAAGGTGTTGTCATTCCCATTCAGAGTAATGTGCAATTGGATATTGCTGACGGTTGCGGCCTACAATTATTGGCGCCAGTTGCACCGAGGAGATAATTCAGCGTGAATTGGTGTGAACTATGACTTGCCTCCGGCAACTGCGGCATTTTGGCAGGACAGGGCTCCGCGGCCACGTCGTATTGGTGCCCGGAGCCGCGGCGCACGCTGAACCAGCGGCTCAAGCGCCCCCCGGGGCTGAGGTCCCCAGGCAGCGATGCGCAGTCCGGTGCGGGGGGTGCGGCGGGGCCCAGCCCGGCGCCCGAGGCTCCACCGCCGCCCCCGGAGCGCCAGCGGTCGCACAGCGTGCGCGCCTTGTTCAGCGTGTTGCGCAGATTTCCGTTAGTTCTGTAACAAGAGCAATAATAAATTATTACATTATGTTAGTACACTGAAAACTGAGAAGGGAACAGGAAACAATAGCACACACATCATTCTAACAACATACGCCCTAATGTAATAACATTTTACTGTCGTCATTATAATGTAATAACATTTTGTTGACGTCATCATAATGTAATAACATTTTGTTGTAATGACATTTTACTGTCGTCATTATAATGTAATAACATTTTGTTGACGTCATTATAATTTTATAACATTTTGTTGTCGTCATTATAATGTAATAACATTTTACTGTCGTCATTATAATGTAATAACATTTTGTTGACGTCATCATAATGTAATAACATTTTGTTGACGTCATTATAATTTTATAACATTTTGTTGTCGTCATTATAATGTAATAACATTTTGTTGTCGTCATTATAATGTAATAACATTTTGTTGTCGTCATTATAATGTAATAACATTTTGTCGTCATTATAATGTAATAACATTTTGTTGTCGTGATTATAATGTAATAACATTTTGTCGTCATTATAATGTAATAACATTTTGTTGTCGTCATTATAATGTAATAACATTTTGTTGACGTTATTATAATGTAATAACATTTTGTTGTCATTATAATGTAATAATTTATTGTCGTAATTATAATGTAATAACATTTTGTGGTCATTATAATGTAATAACATTTTGTTGTCTTCATTATAATGTAATAACATTTTGTCGTCATTATAATGTAATAACATTTTGTTGTCGTGATTATAATGTAATAACATTTTGTCGTCATTATAATGTAATAACATTTTGTTGTCGTCATTATAATGTAATAACATTTTGTTGACGTTATTATAATGTAATAACATTTTGTCGTCATTATAATGTAATAACATTTTATTGTCGTAATTATAATGTAATAACATTTTGTGGTCATTATAATGTAATAACATTTTATTGTCGTAATTATAATGTAATAACATTTTGTGGTCATTATAATGTAATAACATTTTGTTGTCGTCATTATAATTTTATAACATTTTGTTGTCGTCATTATAATGTAATAACATTTTGTTGTCGTCATTATAATGTAATAACATTTTGTTGTCGTCATTATAATGTAATAACATTTTGTCGTCATTATAATGTAATAACATTTTGTTGTCGTGATTATAATGTAATAACATTTTGTCGTCATTATAATGTAATAACATTTTGTTGTCGTCATTATAATGTAATAACATTTTGTTGACGTTATTATAATGTAATAACATTTTGTCGTCATTATAATGTAATAACATTTTATTGTCGTAATTATAATGTAATAACATTTTGTGGTCATTATAATGTAATAACATTTTGTTGTCGTCATTATAATGTAATAACATTTTGTCGTCATTATAATGTAATAACATTTTGTTGTCGTGATTATAATGTAATAACATTTTGTCGTCATTATAATGTAATAACATTTTGTTGTCGTCATTATAATGTAATAACATTTTGTTGACGTTATTATAATGTAATAACATTTTGTCGTCATTATAATGTAATAACATTTTATTGTCGTAATTATAATGTAATAACATTTTGTGGTCATTATAATGTAATAACATTTTGTTGTCGTCATTATAATGTAATAACATTTTGTTGACGTTATTATAATGTAATAACATTTTGTCGTTATTATAATGTAATAACATTTTGCTTAAAAAATGGTTATGTGAAAAATATACATATGTATTTTTTTTTTTCGTAAACATAAATTTTTTCATTAAAAAAATAAAAACATTAATTTTTTCATTAAAAAAATTAAATCATAATTATGGAACATATGGACTTTTCTTAAATTTAAATATAGACCGTTACAACGTCTGATAAAATGATTGATATCAGTTTAAAGGGACTTTATTACAATATTTTGGAAAAATAAAGGAATATATAAAAAATAAAATAAAAACTCATATCGATATGCTTTGTGAAACCCTAACTTGTATCTAGAATATGTATTTATTTATTATTATTTTTTCGAAGAAGAATTCTTCTTCTAGAAGGTTTTCACTTTGTGATGTCATTATGTATTTTAATTAAAACAAAATAACTTTGTATACATCACTTTATTAATATACAATATTACTACATGTTTCGTGAGCGATGCTCACATCTTCAGGTATCAATGTATACATTGATACCTGAAGATATTAATAAAGTGATGTATACAAAGTTATTTTGTTTTAATTAAAATATTTATTATTTGCTAAATTTGAACCCCTAGAATGTAGATGATTCACATTTAAGAACAGCCTCCTTAAAAAAACAACAAGACTTCGACAAAAACATCGAAAGATACAATAAATTATTAAATCTACAACATTATGCCGATTTCCATCAGGTGCAAGATAAGAAGAGCCAGAGTGACCTCGACTCCGATGACCTTAACTTAATATTTATTACACACGCATTATACATATCATAATTTATTCTCATCAATAGTGTACGTCAAATGAGACGATAATATAAAATAGCCTTCGATTACTCAAGTGGTAGACGGATCTAAGAACATGAATGAAAAATGGAAATCGATTAAGACAGATTTACTAAAGAGTGCCTCATTATGTAACGGAGAAGCAATCGATCGCGCGATGGACCACCACACGGCATATCAAGTATCAAGTGATAATTTGGCATTCAACACTTTCTCAACTCTCTTTGAAATCAAATACCACCCAGGGAAGTGACGCGCGTATTGTAAAGGGCCTCACCATTGGATGTTGGCCATTGTGGCCATTGTGGCATTGTGGCGGCCGACCAAACAACCTTCCAATGCGTGGATAATAATTCTCCCACAATGCAGCGTTGATTAAAGATGCACCCGCTCAATCAATGCCCCATTACAAAACAGTGTACCTATATATACACTGTACTAACTTGCAGAGCCGCCGCGAGGGACCGTCAACTGTTAAAATCATTCTGCAAATCGTCAAGTTCTACATATCACATTTATAATACATCCACGAGAAAATTCTTAAAATCTCAGGATTCTTTTCAGATTCGGAATTCGGTCATACCTATATGGTCCATTTATTGCCTGTATTATAAAAACAGAATAATATTTTCGATAAGACTTGGTACTTTTTTAAATTTGGAATGCGGGTACCGCCGCCCCGGGAACCATAGGTCACCCCAATTGGTTCGTTACGTTTGGTAACTTAGCAGGAGTGCCCGGGTTCAAGGGGTAAGGTTTGTCCAGGTCTTGGCAGCGGATGCGTCTGCCCGGCAACTGCGTGGTGGGCCGGATCTGGAAAGGCCGGTTGAGGGACACTCCTTGACCTCTCCAGCCGGACTCTCTCGTCCCATCGCCTTGCACCGCAGTGGAAGGGATGGATTGATACGCCCGTCACTCCTGGATACAGTGACCCACAGATTCCTACCCACCCCTCGTACCTGTTTTTCCTTCCCAGAACTTCCTTTCCTTAAAAAGACCCTCTACACAGTATTCCTAAAGTTAACATAGGCCCCGAGGGGAATAATTTTCCACAGAGCCTCCTCGCGTGGAATTAGTGTTTAAAAATACAGTTGTGTGTATGCACGAAGACCGAATTATGTGACGGCGGGGGAGAAAGGTGAGTTCAAGAGGGCGCTCCCTGGTTTTTGAGCCCGTTTTACACATAGGATGCGGCGTTCCTGAATGCACTCTATCGGTACTAACTCTCCGCGCTGAATGGAGATGTGCTGTGCTGAGATGGACTGTGCCGTGCCGTGCCGTGCCATGGAACCAGGACAGCACAGTCTGCTTGCCGACAATGGGCGTAATCAAGTAGAAAGTTTCAATGTCAAGGTGCCGGTGGAAGGAAATTGTCCAATAGGAGTCAATATCGTGACTCCTTAATTAGATAAATTATTATGTCTGTATTATAAATGCCTTATTTAAATAACTAGAGAATGTTTGGATATGCAACCACGAGAATGTACCCAATATCCATCAATATTCTAAACAAGCTTTACAACGAAACCAGGGCGCGAGGAGATAGCACTTAAAATAAATGCAGCCAATTTCAAATTATTGTAATTTAATTCTAAACTCTGCAAGCAGGAGAAAGACTACTAAGTTATGGAGTATTCTCACTCACACAGTCGTTTCCTCGTCGCTGAGGATCGTGATCTTTTACTCCATTTTTTTTAATACTACGAACTGAAAAAATGAATTTGATGTGCTCGATAGGTCTGTTCTTTATAAATCTGCATGTACGATCATAATATCATCACTCTCATGTTTAAATATTTAAACAAAGAGCAATTTACGTATCTCCACAACACGTGCCAGCAACAGCGACAGCAGTCGACAACGGAGAACTGCTTCGACTGTAAATAAACAACGACACGGCCGGGGACGGACATGGACATCGTACAATCGTTCATAAGTTTTTTTCTGTACTGTTCTTCACATCTCTTTATATTTAATTTCTCTAGATATATTATATTACCATACTATGTCAATACTATCTTTTTTCCTTTCTATTTTTGTATAATGGCACTTAACATGAACTAAACTTGTCAATTTGACTGTCCTAAAACGAGATTTGTTCCCAGTTGGGCAGTCAAAACATTCTTACATTTTATTGTTTAATGTTTCAAATAAATATAATAAAATAAACAAATAAACATTGTAGTTAGCCACGCGGGTGGTGTTTCTTGTCATTTGATAAAGATACGCCTAAAGGTAAAGTGATAAGACTTACAAGCACATTACGGGCTTTGGATAAAAAACATAGATAAGAACTCCCTGAAATCACTAAAACCAGGAACAGACAATATTAGGGGTTCGCAAGTAATCCCAAGTTCTGGCCCTTCTCGTGTCAACAAACTAAAATGCTTCTTCCACAGGTTTACTAAACAATCGGGAATTGAAGTAATATAAATTTCTATTCTAAATATAAACAAATAATATAAGCGACACAGATTACAGGTGGTACCTACGAGTGAAGGTAAAGATTCGTCGTTTCTAGTAGGGAAACGGACAATTTTGAGTAGGCAAACAAAAATAGGAAGTAAGGCACCATGAAAACAACAAGCCACAGAATAATTAAATCATCTAAAGCAAATCTAATGTAAACGAACAAGAAGGTTGGTTGGTCGGTTTCCTTGACAGAGCAGCGGGTACCTACTTAGTACAATGTAGCGGAGGGTGATACAATTTAACAATGGGAGGCAACGAATTAAACTACAAGGATCTCCCGGACAAACAAAGAGCCAACATTGGCGCCATAGCGCATACCCCGCAATATAGGCTGCATAGACTACAAGAGTGCATATTCCTGACTGCGTGTGTGTACAACGTATGAGCCCATGTCCAAGACGGCGCATGGCTGCAGGCAATTAATAGCCAGTGCCCACTGCCCAGTGGGTAATTAGACGATTAAAGGCGGGAATTAGATTGCCGAAGTGAAAAGGCAAAGCACCATTGTCTAGGAAAGTCGACGAATGCTAAATAGAATTAGTAATTAGTGTTATAAGATTCCGATTAATGGACAGGTTCACTTGTCAGATTTTCACGGTCAGAGATTTGGGAAATATCGTTAGCACTCGCACTCTCATCATTAGACATCGGATTATGTGAATTTCCATATTTGAGCCCTTTTCATCATTAATGCATTTAAAAAAAGAAAGAAAGACAAACATTCCTAGGAGAGCTATTCTACTTCTTTTTCCTTATCCTTTTGTTGCCTAACTGCGGAATTTCGGAAAGACATAGATTTTTAAGAGATTATAATGAAAACACAAATTGATAAAATATCTTAAAGTGACACGAGGTTTTGAACCAAAACTTTATAAAACAATGACATTATACTATAATGCATTTTCATCAATTTTTATTTCATACTTAAATAACGACCTTTTTTCTGTGACTACTTCTAAAAGTAACGTTTTCCGCCGTGGTACATATATATTCGTATATTTATATATCTATGCTGACCAGGTCGCCGCCTGTTGGACATTGTTCTGTTTTCCGCCGTGGTATATATATTCGTATATTTATATATCTATGCTGACCAGGTCGCCGCCTGTTGGACATTGTTCTGTTTGCCGCGCCGAAAATTTCAACATCTCTATAATGTTTACTAACTAATAATGTTTAAAGTAATTATAATAATAACCTAGTTGGTAACTTACTTAGTATTGAGTTGTCTCTTGTTAAAACTAGGCAAATATTAATATTTTAAATAATATATATATATATTGTAATAAAGTTTGCAACTATAACTAAAATACATGTATAATAAAGTGTACAGTGGTTTGTTTATAAACTAGATACATAACAACTAAAATAGAAGTTAATATAATAACAGTAGGTAATATGTAACAAATAGAATTATAAGTTGAGGTTTCGCATAACCCGCCTCACTAGTTGAGAGAGTCATTTTGCATATTATTTTATAATTTTATACACCTATGATAAGATATGTTTAGTAAATTGATAAATCAGTAACTTCGAATTTGGGTGAGTGCACCGGTAAAGGCCATATCATTACTTTTAACCCAATTGTTTTACATTATTTTGATTTTTTTTTGTGAATCAGATTTTTTGTTGCCACCTGGAAAAATCTTGTCGCAAAGAACCTAAAATACCTAATGAATGTCATTCGCTTAATGACAGCTGACAACTGTCACCCGAGAGAACCGGAACCACAGGTAAGCAAGATGTCTTCAAGGCAAGGAAAATGATACGATTTTTTTCTTAAAAGGGACCAGAATAGCTCTCCAGGTTACGAATACCCTGACAATATTTGAAAATTTCCTACTACCATCACTACTAGCGGAAAATGTGACGGAGGACCTAGCCAGCAGAGGAATTGAAGTCACGACGCCTGGGTGGGACCCTGACGCGATGCCAACTCAGCCAATGACCGGTCATTAACATATTTTAGACATGTTATTCTTCAAAATATGAGCTTTACACATTAGAAATGGTCTATATTTTGGTCCTTTCTGAGGAAATAGGTTATTTTTGGAAATGACGATAAAAATAAGATTTCCAGTAGATGGCCGTGTTTGAATTTCGCTGCCAATGACGGTACATACATAATCCGACGTTTAGTCTTCGAATATCCCAGTCAAGTCGGTGGTACTGGTGACGAGATAGACACGAAATTTAAGATATAAATGCAGATAGTTTTATAAACTTCCAACAAAATTATATTCACGAAAGCTAAACCTTCTCACAAAAGCAAGAGCAATATTTGTGAATAGGTTTTGGCGGGGCGAGAGTATAATTTTATCTCAAGAGTACTTCGCTTCCGCTCTTCTCCTCTCGACGGCTCTCCCTCTTCTCCAGCATTATGAAGAACTTACACCGAGTGAATTCACAAGTGGAAGAAGTAACGAAGTCTTAACCACTTAACCACTCCACCTAGACACGAATCTCACACTTAAAACATGGCTAACCGTTTGATTTCCTCGTAGAAAACAGATACCAAGGCTATACCAATATATATATATATAAAGCCTTCTTCTCAAAACTGTCTGTCCACTCTTGGAACAATGCTCGTATCTAGCAGATTAACACCAGCTCTAGCGGGTTTTTGCTGCATTTTTGAAATTGCACTCCCCCGCGCTGATAAAACAGAACAGTTTTGAACACACGTAAAAAGGACATAGAATGTTCATCGTGGTACGAATTGAATTGCAGACTCTTTTGCGTATGAGGAAATTTACTATTTGCGTTTACACAGCGATTAACATAGGATTCTAGGACGTTGATATTGTAGGATTATCAACATTTGGGGGAGAACTGCTTTTAAAATGATTACAAAACATTTCCTTCCTAACAAATGTGAATTAATAAACAAATAAACTGAATAATGCTGAAGACTGGCGTAGCACTAAAATTCGGTAAAAAAGACTCGGATAGCACCGTACAACCGTTTATCGCACCGCGATTAGTACTTTTTCCGAAAATCCGGAGAAGACTGTATACAGGCGGACCTCGACTATCGCACATTCGCTATTTCGCACATTTTTGAAAAATCGTTTTTTTTTTGGCAATAATGCAAAAATGTTTTGTTTCCGTGCAGTTGTTTCCCTGTCGCACTATGAAATGCATATGAACCAGGTCCGTACTGTGAAAAATGTTACGTTCTGTTCGGACATATACATTAACATACGAGTGCGAGCGAGTCCGAACGCATGCGTTTGTATGTACTAATTTGTACACACTCCCGTCTGATTTCGACAGGTTTAGTCTTGCGTCAGCGCACGTACTGTTCTTAGAGAGTCTTATGCTTCAATCGGCCGTTCGTATGCAATAAACAGGCCTACGATATGTTCGATATCAAAGAATAAAGGAAAAATTAAAGAATATGTAAAAAAAAGGAAATAAGTAATCAAGAAAACATCCCTCTGAGTACTTCAATGATTCAAGCTAAGGCTCTTAGTTTGCATAAAGATTGGAATGCTAGACTAAACGAAGATTCTAACACAGTGTTTCATACAAGTAACGGCTGGTTTTCATATTTTAAACAAGGTATTCTTTACACAACATTAAATTCACTGGAGAATCAGCTGATGCGGATGAAGATGCTGCAAAAGACTTTATTTCGTCATTGTCCAAAATTATTGAAGATGGAGAATATACCTCTAGTCAAATATTCAATGTAGATGAGACTGGTTTATTTTAGAAGAAGATGCTTAATCGTACATTCTTATCAAAGGACGAATCAGTTGCCCCTGGTCATAAACCTTCTAACAACCGATTGACATTGCTTCTTGGTGGAAATTTAGCTGGTGATTTAAAATTGAAGCCAATGTTAGTTTATCAAGCAGAAAATCCTAGAGCATTGAAAAGGAAAGATAAAAAATTGCTTCCAGTCATTTGGAAATCCAATAAAAAAGCTTGCGTTACTGCTTCAATATTTAAAGATTGGTTCACTTCACATTTCGTACCAGCAGTAAAACATTATTGTTAAAAGTTAATAATTTACCATTTAAAGCATTATTAATCTTAGATAATACTCCAGGCCACCCAAAATCTCTACAAAATTTATACCCAGAAATCAATGTTGTGTTTTTCACCCCAATACTACGTGTCTCATACAACCCATGGACCAAACGGTGATAGCTACGTTTAAACGATATTATATGCGATCGATAATGAATCAGGTCATCAAGGCAACTGACATGGAAGGTGGGCACACATTAAAAGATTTCTGGAAGAATTATAACATATGGAACGCAATAAATAATATTGGAGACGCATGGGCTGAAATAAAAGAGTCAACAATGAAAGGGTCATGGAAGCAACTATGCCCACAAATGATGAGTGATTTCATAAATTCTGATGAAACTCCAGAAATCATCACACTTGAAATAGTTCACCTAATGAACGAACTAAACCTAGATGTTAACAGTGAATATGTTAATGAGATGATTGAATCTCATTCTGTACCCTTAACTAATGAATTTCTAATGGACCGACATGAGAA
Organism: Halesus radiatus; assembly: GCA_022606495.2. Classification (NCBI taxonomy): domain Eukaryota; kingdom Metazoa; phylum Arthropoda; class Insecta; order Trichoptera; family Limnephilidae; genus Halesus; species Halesus radiatus. The sequence continues at coordinate 97,907 of JAHDVE020012150.1, read as the reverse complement.
CGAAAATAGTATACAAATTGAAAGTGGGGAAGAAGAACCCGAAGAAATCATCAAGACCTTAACAATAAAAAACATGAACGAAGCTTTTACGCATCTCGAGACATTATTGAATATTATGGAAGAATGTGATCCCAATGGAGAAGGTATATCTCAAGTGCGTAGGGCGATCCATAATAGTACTGCATGTTACAGAACTCTCCATGAAGAAAAGAAAATAAGTAGTAAAATACAACTAACCCTTGACAAGTTTATTAAGAGAATATATTTTTTATTTAATATGTACTCAGTTAGTAATTTTTGATAAATAAAAATTTTAAAGTACAATTTTTGGTGTTTTTTTTTACATCCCTCTACTTTCGAACATTTAACTTTCGAACACTTGTCTGCTGTATGCTGATGATGCGGTGCTGATTGCTAACAGTATGGAAGATCTACAGTCCCTCGTATCTAGAATGAACGAAGTATGTATGAAGAATGAGCTAATGATGAATGTAAATAAGTCCAAAGTCATGGTGTTTGAAAGAGAGAGTACGAAAACAGTATGCAATATAGTTGTGAATGGTGAATACTTGGAGCAGGTCGATGAGTTTGTGTATTTGGGAAGTATGTTTACGAGAGATGGAAAGACTGATAGGGATATTGAAAGAAGGGTGAATGCAGGGAACTCCATTAACGGAGGAATGAACGCGGTTGGCGCAAACAAAAAGTTGTCCAAGGAAGCGAAGCTAGCAGTCCACAATGGAGTGCTGATACCAACCTTGATGTATGGCAGTGAGGCATGGAACTTTCAGAGGAAGGATGAAAGTAGACTGAATGCTGTAGAAATGAGATCTCTGAGACGAATGTGTGGTAAAACCATGTATGATCGAGTGAAAATGTTGAGATTCGTAAAGAATGCAAGGCTGATGTAAGCGTATTGAGCAAGATTAAGAAAGGGACGCTTAGATGGTTTGGGCATGTAGAGCGAATGAACGAAGAAAGGAGTGTAAGGAGAATATATGACGCGAATGTGAATGGAAGAAGAAGTCGGGGACGCCCGAGGAAGACATGGCACGATCAAGTGAATCATATACTCGAGTCGGGCGATGTCAGAAGTCGGAATAACAGAAGAGAATGTATGAATGTGAATGAAGCAAGAAGTGTATGCCAAGATGGAGTTGTTTGGCGGTCCGTCCTCTCTGCCTACCCCTGCGGGGAAACGGCGTGATGGTTAGTTAGTTAGGTACGTAATATTATATTTAATGGTTTAGAGAAGTGTTGAAATAAAATGGTGTGTAAGTTTTATTACTCAACTTTATTTATCAACGAGGAGAAATATAAGAATGAAATAAAATAATGATAAAGACAGAGATAAATTAGAAGTTACATAGGTTAACGAGTCCAAATATTATGATAAGTTGGAAATTGACATTTTAAAGTTTCAATTGTTCCTGTAACTAAAAACATACATTTCACTGGTCTGCTTTGTTCCGTGAATCAATCGCGTATAAGGTTGAGTTATGATATCGAACAAAAGAGGACACAGCATTTAATGAAATGACGTCTATTCTCACAAAATTAACAGTTTTGCATATTGACCCAAAGGCATGAATTGTTATTATTGGAATTACAGTTAATTTACCCCTTGACTTTGCAATCCGCAGCAGCTGCAGCCCACCATGCCCGACAATACGACGACCTAATGAAGTCTAACTTGAATGCCTTTGTATCAACGTTTTCAATTGAAGATTGTTACAGACCAACGCGGTCTCGAAGTAACAAAACAAACAATAACATAAAATTGATACTATTATGCATTTGATTGGCATACTCGTAAGTGTTATTGTACAATTGAAGAGTGGGGGCACTTCCCGTCCAAGTAAAACAAATTACTTAATACAACTTCCGGTTTACACTGCAATTGCGTACAATGATCGAATTAATTAATCATATAGGAATTCCGATTCATGTCTGCCGGTTTTTCTTTATTAATGGCCTAATAATTTAGTTAATAAGACGGATGAGAACACCGCTCCGTGATGATCGAATTACCCGAATTATCGAATCGGGCGACCCTTGGTCATTTTAACCAAGTTGATTTGCCTCTAGAAAGACTTTCAATACCCGAGTGTCGATATAGTCCAACATATTATCTAACCTAAACCGTGCAGTAGATTCAACGCGGAATTGATTCTGCATTGGTCCCCATATTGTTACAATGGTAAGGTACCTTCTGACGAAGTATTCTATTTGTGCGTAGAAGTCAATCAACCAAAGAAGATCAGGGAGTCCGACATGGTAGGAACAATTTTATAAATATTATAAAATGGATTCCAAACGATTGGGTTAAATTCTAAATGGCTTCTGATAAAACTTATTTATTTTGCTTAAAAATAGCTGCCGCTTTGGAAAATATGGATTTAGCAAGGGCGCTGCTACCACTGGACTAGGGGAATTCTTAAACATATTCGAGCTGAGACTTGCACAAGGATACCTGAGCTGCATGTGTAGGGCGAATTTGGCACAAGTTTGAACATAGAAGGAATTAAGAACATTAAACTTACAATTCGATAAATTGTAGTCGTCATAGGAATATATACTCCACCAGCAATAGTTTTATTGAATGTCCCGCTTAATAGTACGTAATATATTATATTTGTTCGATATCGTATTTTTTATGTTTTATTAATTTTGAATAGGTATTTTTGTTCACTGCTATTGTGGGAAGCGAAGTGTGAAAGGGGGGTGGGAATTTCAAATGATCTCTTATCACTCGAGTGAAGGGAGGACCTTGTTCGGATAGATAGAAATCAATCCTATGAATGAAGGTGAGATGAAATTGTTCAGTTGAAATTGTCGTAATGAAGGAAAATAGAATTGAATACACCCGTTTTGTAGTAGCTCTACCATATTTAGTTTGTTCATAATGTCACCGTTTATATGTAAGATCTCGTGTCAGCATAATCACTGGTAACAAATAACAAGGATTGTACAATGACATTAAAATCATTACTCCGGAATGCAGAAAAACATGGTTTTCAGAATTGAAGATGGAATGTCAAAGTGATGTTTTGTTTGTTTGGCGAATCGAAAATAACCATTTTACAAGCCGTCAAATGTAAATTATCCGATGGCGGGTCGCCAAGAGATGTTCGCCGATAGTCGATTAAATGCCGATCTATGTGTGTTATCGGTAGTCAGCGCTGTCGGCCGTCAGTAATGTCAGTATCAGCGGGTGTGGCGATGGATTAATTGCCCGCCGACGACTTAAAATGCCTAATTTACACATCCGTTTACTAACTAACTAACTAACCATCACGCCGTTTCCCGCAGGGGTAGGCAGAGAGGACGGACCGCCAAACAACTCGATCTTGGCATACACTTCTTACTTCATTCACATTCATCGTCTCATAGATTCTCTTCTATTATTCCGACTTCTGACATGGCCCGACTCAAGCATTTGATTCACTTGATCGTGCCATGTCTTCCTCGGACGTCCCCGGCTTCTTCTTCCATTCACATTCGCGTCATACATTCTTCTTACACTCCCTTCTTCGTTCATTCGCTCCACATGCCCAAACCATCTAAGCGTCCCTTTCTTAATCTTACTCATTACGCTTACGTTTACTGTTCCCACAAAAAAACATTGTGGACTAGGGTAGAGTTGAACCACTCATTGGCGTGTTAAAGCTTATTAGATATAGACTATAGTTGTAGTTAATATAAGTGAACTTCCCTTTCGGCATCCATCTTTTCCACCGTCTTCAGACTGCATATTCTCCGGGCCTTTACGTAAAGGACATCGGGTGGCTGGAGTTTATAATGTTTGCGAGTATTATTGTAGGTAGCAAATTTTTATTCTTTTTTTTCAGGTACATAAATACTAAGTAAGTACGTGTGACGATTGACCGGACCCGGTAACCATCCGCCACAGTGTGTACTAAATCAAATCTTCCCAATTTTAAAACCAAATATTAAGGTTTTAAATGAGTTTTTAATTAAAATGTCTAACTGATAATGTTGAGAAAGTTTATCTAAGTTTAACCTGCGATGCGTAATTTATCAGCAAGTGTGCATGAATGTATAATAAGCGTCTACACTTTAGTTGAGATCTTTTCAACTATTATAGGCAGCACAAGTATGACTAAACTCTCCAACGACGAGTTCTGTAAATTAAATTTGTTTTAAACAGCGTTCCTGTATCAGGGTGGCCACAAAAAAGGGATTTCAAAACTCCCTGATAATTCCAGGTTTTCCAGGGCAGTTTCTACATTTTTCCCTGATATGTTTTATTTGATATAAGGGAATATCGTTAAAAAAATTATTTTTGAAACGCGATTTTCATCTATGCCAGAAAAGGCTGGATTCGTGCATTGCTTAAATGCGCTTGATACAGTAGAACCCCGTTAATTCGAACCACGATAATTCGAACCACGATAATTCGAACCACGATAATTCGAAAAAATGCGTAATTCGAAATTTTGAACAAAAAAAATACCAGAGAAAATTTTTTCTTACAAAAACTGAGTTGAAACTAAGTGTAATTTCCAATATCTATGCCTATTAAAAACGTGGCGGCTTATGGATTATTTACCAAAATGTGTTTTTTAATTCGAAATTCGTTAATTCGTAATTTATTTTTATTAAACTAGGCGGAAATATATCGTATTTTTAAGAATGTACATCGCATATCTGAAATAAAAGGGCTGGCCCCGATGATAATTCGCTGCGTAATTCCGATTTACGCAGAAATATATTATATATTTACAAACATTCTTCGAATATCTGAATTTGAAATGCCGGCGGCAACTGATTTCGGCCGCGGTTTTTCGATTTACACGGAAATGTATCGTATTTTTACCAATGTACATCGCATATCTGAAATAAAAGGGCTGGCCCCGATGATAATTCGCTGCGTAATTCCGATTTACGCAGAAATATGTTATATATTTACAAGCATTCTTCGAATATCTGAATTTGAAATGCCGGCGGCAACAGATTTCGGCCGCGGTTTTTCGATTTACACGGAAATGTATCGTATTTTTACCAATGTACATCGCATATCTGAAATAAAAGGGCTGGCCCCGATGATAATTCGCTGCGTAATTCCGATTTACGCAGAAATATATTATATATTTACAAACATTCTTCGAATATCTGAATTTGAAATGCCGGCGGCAACTGATTTCGGCCGCGGTTTTTCGATTTACACGGAAATGTATCGTATTTTTACGAATTTACTTTGAATATCTAAATTTAAAGGACCGACTGCATCTGAAATCGGCTGCGAAATTTTCGATTTAGGCGTAAATTTACCATATTTTTACGAATATAGTTCGAATACCTAACTGAATTTAAAGGGTCGGCCGCGACAGGATTCAGCGCGAAAATCAATTCTTATTTTTACGAATTTGCATTAACTATCTGAATTTGAACGGCCGGCTGTGACACATATCGACCGCGAAATTTTGCTAGCTTTTTCTTTACAGATTTCGCACCTACTAGAATAGTATAGGGGATAAACCAAGGCGGGTGGTTATTGACATGTTGCAAGGGCTATTTACGAAAATAATAATAAAAAAAAGACTTACCTATCTAGTTTGTCTTTGTCGGCATATCTTTTATTACACACGCCGCTAGTCTAGTAACAGTAATAAAACACAACTTAGGGACTTCACAAATCGCAAAATAACGAATATCGTCTTATTTTTGGAATTCCCTGATATTCTACAATTATTTTGAAATTCCCTGACATTTCCCTGATAATTCCCGGTTCGGTAAAATTCCCTGATAATTCCCGGTTTTCCCGGTTTTCCAGGTCTGTGGCCACCCTGTGTATGGAACTTCTAGGTCAACACAACCCCCTCAGATCGCAAAGTTATTTCGGTAAACAAAATAAGACAAGACCACTGACTTCAAAATGAACAGACTCGCCTAAACGTACCATTTCGACGGCTGGAGGCAAGTGTCACCCATTTTGGCACTAGTCAAGTTAGTAGACACTGGACGGCAGTGGTCCACGTTTGTTTTGCGTGATTTTGACTGCGGTAAACAAACTATTATACTTATAAAAGAGTCAAACTAACAAAATATTCGGTTTTTTTAAACACGCTGAACCATTTTACTTATTTGCCGGTTTAGTTAAGGCGAAGCAACCAGTGAAATCAATGACGATTAATCTTTCGATAATTCTACGAATCGGTTTAAATTATGAAAACCAAATTGAACCTTTACCTAGAAATTCCCTCGATACGAATTAAAATAAAATTGTCAATTACTTTGTAAAAAATATAAGCGTAAACTACAATTTTTTTTTCATTCGATAATTATAAACGCATGTAAGAAACAGACTTAAAAACTATTGCTTTATAGTTAAGATTATTTATGAAATATTCCCTTGATTATTTTATTTCTTCCTTGCAAAATTGTTCACAAAATAAATAAAAACCGCTTGTCGGGCATACAGCGAACATTTCTAGACTCTGCTTGCCAAGCGAATTTTATGTCCATTACTTATATTCGTGGTGACATGAGACACACAGCTTGTAGCAATATTTTTGACTAGTATATTCCTCTTAAATGGGTGGCAACCCTAGCTCGCCGCTCTTATTTTGGTTTCTCCGCCTTGCGTGTTAGGGCATCTCTATCCATCATTTGCTATGTGGACAAGACGCTCTAATATTCTTTGTTTTATATTATTGAATTGTTCACTAAAAAGAATAGAGTGACTGACTCTAGTAGTAAAACTAGTAGCTTAAGGCGTTCTTAGACGATACTTTTTTTACCGATCCCCATATGGGGACCATTTCGAGAACCATAGAGAAAATCTTTGCTTTACACGACCATTTTTTTCATACAGATTTGCACATATAGTTGCCATTAAAGGAGAATATTTTGGGACGGTACTTAATCGTTTAAAAATGGGAGCACCTTCACAAAATGTTTAAGAATAATTTCAAAAATATCTGCGAAATTCACAATTTCGAACAGAAATACGATTTCACAATTTCAATTTAACCCTTACCACTCCTTTGTCGAGTGTGGCTCGACATTATATTTCTTACACCAACTCCTATGTCGAGTCATACTCGACATTATAGTAACGCAATTTCGAAAAATAATTTAAATTATCAAATGTTACATATTTTAAAATTTTTTGTTTAACTTTTTATTGAGGCCACTTTTTATCCCTTTTTTGTAAATTAATTAAGGAGTTGGTAGTAGGTAATTAAAAAAAAAATTAGGAGTGCAAAGGGTTAAATGAGTATAATCTACCTTTAATAGTTTTGACAATGTTTTAAACTATATTCGTAAATAAACACGTAACATCTCTACAAAATATGTAACATTATAGTTACGTAAAAGAATGACAGCGGTCAAAGAAATCGCGCTAAACTGTGACAATGTGTACGGGTATTATTGTCTTTTAATAATAATAATCATCCTTGAATGACTTGTATAGCGCCGTTTTTGTGAAAAATCTGCAGTACAAATACTACTTGCTAGGGTTTATCTTATTATGTACAGATACAGAAACATACTTACCTGGTAGGTCACTCCAGATTAAAACGAAGTTTTCGCCTGCGATGATATGGTTTTGCACGCACAGGACACATACTCGTATATTAGATAACACTGTACGAGCACATTGCATGATATTGCAGTTACTGTTTAAATCCTATTTGTCATTGATATTGTATTTACAGTTACAAATATTTATAATTATTTAGAATGTCGAGGAATATGAAAAGTTACAAATTTTATTGTTAATTACTTTAGGTGGGTACTAACAGCTAGCTTCGCTATGTTAATTAGGTATGCAACTGATATATTATAATATATTAAATATAAAAAGAAATAAACGCGCAAAATGTTCACATGACATACTTACGAAAACAACAACAAACGAAGACAACAGCTGATCACATAATGTCCGCCATCTTAAACTGGACGAAAAAATAGAACACGTCCTAATTTTCGTCCTTTTTCCATAGAAAAAGACAACCCATGAGCAATATGGATGAAAAAAAGTATCATGTAAGAACGCCTTTACGGAAGCTAGTAGGAAAAGTGCGCAAGGTGTGCCACATGGTAGCGCTGATGTAACAATATCGTGCAGCTACATAACAGGTGACAGCCTGTTGGCGATTATGCCGCTTTATTAAACACTGCCATTAAACTAAATCCGATGATTATTACAATAATGATTTTAACATATACGAGATTAATATGGCCGCTGAGCTGGTGCGTTACTTTTATAATGCCAATAATACAAATCATTACTTATTAATATATATATATATATATATATATTCTATATATAAATAAAATATATTTGTCTATGTGTCCTCGATTTTATCGAAAATTACTAGACCGGTTTCGCTGAAAATAACACAGTTTGATCTTATTAGTGCCGGGAAGGTTTAGAGAGTAGTTTGAATGAAATCCAATATGTAAAACTGTTACTATAATGTTTTAAAAATAGTGTGAAAAACATTGAACCCGCCAAGTTGTATTGAGGTCAGTCCATAGATACACCACTCAGATTAGCCACAAATTACATATTCAAAAGAAGGTTTGTTTGGGTAGAATATTTTAAAAATGGAAAACGCAAGAAGGTATCTACTTAAGGACTTTATTATTTAGATATACAGGTATTTAATGTTTTAACTTTCGCTGTCAAATCAATTATGGCACCCAAACGACAAGCAAGAAATCACAACTTCATAACATGACCGCTTAAATATTCTCGTACAGCAGATCTGCATAGTACCCAAACAGCCAGATCAACCTGTCAGCGATTTGTGTTTAATAACCATCTCCATGATCCGCGCGAATTACCTGGGAGCAGGAAAGCGAGCCGGCTCCGGCTCCGAGAACACCTGTTCCGAAATAACTATACGTCGCGAGCGACGAGAAAATAATGAATAAACAAGTGCGCACGGTGAACAGAGCAATGGGCGGCGGTGAGTGTGATCGGCCAATGAAGTCAAGTGATCCGCGAGTTGGGCCCTGGCTATGGTTCTGGGCCCACAGGGATACAGCCAACCTGGTTTAAGCCGATGACACACATTTTTACCGGTTAAGCCAGCCCTTTGGGGTAGAAAGTGGTCACTTTTTAGACCACACATTATTAAATTTTATAAATAATGCAAGTGTTATACAAAAAATGACAATAAATAAAGACCATACAATAATTTTGTACGAAGATGGCAACATGTCATATCTGCCTTTGACGCCATTTACAGGAGAGCAAGAACTAGGCGCATAAGCCTAATTGACTAGGTATTGTAATAGGTGATTAGAGTATAATATGGTATTTTATATTAAATGTAGCACAAATACTTGGCACCATAAGACAACCCCCAGTTGCTTTTCCGAGATAGTCAACAAGGTAGTAATATGTCTTTTTGGATAGTCTTCAGATATTGATAAACATACATCGTTTCGTAACTTTTTAGATGTACCAGTAGCGGTTGTACATTTCACTTTTCCCATATCAAAGAAACAAACCATTCAGAAAGTGAATGTATGCCCTGTCGGCAATGGGCATCAAATACCTTCAATTTAGTTCAAAGGCCTGTCGATATATTATTTAGGTTAAATCATCACGTTGTTTCTACCGGGGCCAGCGCCAGCAAGTGCAGGTATGAATGAATTAACCCCTAACTTGGAATTCTAGATTGGTTCCACGAGAGAAAGAGCTCTAAAGAAGTTTACTCCAGAATCCATTATCGAATAACATAAAAAGATAAAATCGTCAGAGAGATGGCGCTAGCATCGTACCTGACTAGAGATGGTTGATATGCTGTGCTGTCACTGCGGTTCCCGGAAACTCATGAGGAACAGGTTCCTTTTCCACCTACTTTTGGAACCAGTTATCAATAGCGTGGGGAAGGGGTGGTTCCGAAACCTCGCATGATTAAAAAATAACCGTCAAAAGTATTTCTTCAACTCAGTTCCGAAAGGAACCGGTTCCTTAGAAAAATAACATTTTGAGATTCAGTGATCGCAGTCACCAGCCAATGTAACCGGTACAAGAATACCGACTATCATTGCTGTTCATTTTGGTGCAAAAGAGTCTTTCGATTGGTTGTTGGCTGCGCATCGCATCGATTTAAAAAACACAAAAAAAATCATAGAAAAACAGACTCTACGCCCGCTTAACAATAATGCAAAACGTAAAAAATTTCACGAAAATAGGTGAATGCACACCCTGGGGCTCTAGAGGCCATAATATGTTGCAATGTTGCCAGCGCAATTATATGTTGCAATGTTGCCAGCGCAATGATACGTTGCAATATTGACAGCGCAACGATATGTTGCAATGTTGACAGCGCAATGACGTAATTACGTATAAGACATCATTATATCATGTTATGGATAATTTTTCAATGATTTAGCAAATAATAAAGGAAATTTAAAAATACGATCTTTATTTTCGCAGCGCCCCTTCAGAGTGCGCCTATGTTTTTTGCACAGTACGAACGCATGGCAGATCCGGCGCTGGTTGGCGGCTAGTACCTACCTATATACACGGGAATTGGATATTGGAGCGCAAAAACCATTTATAAAGCTAATGTGGCATTTTCTCTTATGGCTGCTTATTTTATTCCAACGGATACAGCAATGTCAAATCGCATAACGATTAAGTCAAATATATCGTCAAAGTCACATTGGCTTAATATGGAAGCTTCATTAAAAAGTTCAAAGAGACGTGGATTAGAGTTGAACGGTTAGTTCTATCGAGACGATTAAAGTTTTGAGGTCGCGATTCACAGAAATCGTTTAAAAAGGTTTACAACTACTAATAAGCGTAAAATGTGTGGAAAGAATTTTAATCTTCACTAAAACTTGCTTGAGTGCGTTTTCTTGGAATGGTAAAATAATTCCTAAAAACTAACGAAAATACATTGATAGAAGGCGTTAAAAACAGTTAAAATTTTTGGATGTTAATTAACTGTCAAATTAAGTTCCCACAAGGGCCACAACATGTTCACGTATAAGAATTACAGTTTTACCACGTTTTAATTGCTTTCATCCGACATTCTTCCAAACCCAAGCACCGTTACTTTACCAGAGATACGCGCGGCTCGTCAGTCGTGTGACATTACAGATAACACGGCTGCATCTTCCCAGTCGCTCCATTCCTCCAAGCTCCATAGTCATACACTGAACATACACAGAACAGTGGAATCTGTGTTACAGGCTATGCGAGCTATGAGCTTGCCCGAGTTACTAGTATGTAGATTGGAAATGTCAAACTAGGATCAGGCGCCGACATCACACCTTACAGGCCTTCTCAATCTGTGTAGATTGTTGAATATCATACGGGTTTAGTATGTTTAGTATAGAACTCAAATAAGATGAAACACATAAAAAGTTCAATAGTTATTTTTTTTTTGCGATATATCTTTGGGGAAAGAGGAGTTTTTTTTAAATGAAAAGTAGTTTTATTTACTCGAAGAATTAATGGTTGTAAAAATAAATTATTCAACTACGCATAATAAACTTTAATTTAATTTAATTTATTAGTTACCATTATCATCTTCTTCCCCTTGCCCAACTCGGGTCGGGGACCCATCGCATCGACAAGGTGCCTCCAGGCGTCCCTATCCTGTGCTATGTCAATGGCATCCGTCCATAGTAGGTCCAACCTCTCCTCGCACAGCCTGTGGAGTTGCGTCTCCCACCTGTGCCTAGGGCGGCCCACTAGAGGTCTTCCCTGAGGAATAGCACTATTCCGCGAAATTCGACCTTCTGGCATTCTTAATGCGTACCCAAGCAAGCAAGCCACCTCAATTTGTAGTTAAAATAATTCTGGTGATATGGTTTTTTTGTTGTTTTGTTGTTGTAATAATTTGTTTGTTTGTTTTATTTTTATATCTGGTTTATATTATTTCACTAAATTATAAAGCTCCTTACCTCAATACAGGACTGTCCTAGTGACGTGAGTGGCTTATGTTTTTTTATTTATCTTTGAATAAATTAAATAAATGTATTTAATCTATGGGCAAAGAAAATAAAATCAATAAATGGTAAAAAGTTCAAATATGTTCATACATTTCATTTTTACATCCAAAATCAATTTTCTTTTAAGTAGAATTAAGTGATATGTCAAACTGATGGTTTTATATATATGAATGTATAATAAAGTTAATGTTAACTTAATAATAATAATAATCACTATTCTACTCAAAAGCGTAAACACTTATATATATATTGTTATTAATACTTTGTGTGTACTGTCGTGTTAATTACCCTGTACTTGTTATAAGACTGTGATAATGTTATAAGACTTCTTACTTATATTTTTCATGGTTGCATTGACATTACATCATTCCAGTCCTAACAGATTTCAGTGGTATGAATATATAAAAAAATGGGTTGAGATATTTTAGGAATGGAATGATCAGTGTAATCCTTAAAAAATACCAGCAGGAAGTTCTAATATTCTATCAGTAAGTAAAGGGCAATTAACATGACAGAACGCATGACGTATTTATACAAGAACCTAAGAAAATATCAGGAAGACCTAATAACGTATTAGTATAAAAATGAATCAATTCTCCGTATTTTACTTACGCAATATCAGGAAGACCTTAGATATAAAATTTCAGGAAATCGTCATGGAGCATTCGTATAAGAGCGAATAAAAGGTTAGTATTTACTGTGAAATTATCAGAGAGACTGGTCAAGATATTTGTAAATGTAATGCGATAATATTAGGATTCTCATGCAGACGGTGTCGACATTGCAAGCAATCGTGAGAATATATTCGTAATTTAATAAAAGATGGTCAGGAAATCCTGTTAATGCCAATGGCTACAAGTGTCACCATGTAGCCCATTCCTGCAAATTTATCAGTAACGCGTCCTAATATTTATTAAATTAAATCATACGTAACACCTGCAACCCCGTTTTTAACCGTATTTCCAAATAAATTCCTTAGAATTTCGAGGAAATATACTTTTGTTCGTGTAAGTTAGTCGTTAGTCGCGTTACAGAGGATCCTGCCCCGGGGATTTAGCACGAGGCATCCAAAATAAGTAAAGAAGTAACATTACACTATAAAGTAATATTCCAATAATATTAGGTAAGGTGCCGTATATCATACTTATTTATAAGTGAACAAGAGTAGTCGGGGTGGGAACCTATCACCAATTCAAAGCATGACTCAATTCTTACTTGTAAACCTGTACTTGGAAATCGTTAATTAAAATGGGTTATCTTAAATAGAACTAGCCCATGTCTATCTACAGTGCAATGAAGGCAAGCGTGGGTGCCTTCGTTCGTTCCATAATCAGTAATCACCAACCAAACAAACGAACGAAAAGAGCTACGCGTTTCCTACTCACGGGGCACTTATTGTGAGTTGTTGGAAAACAAAACAATGGAAGTCAGGTTTCAGAAGTGAACGGAAACGATGGTTACATACGCATTACGGAATAACTAAATATAGTTCATTGCTAAACTGACGCTGAGCGACAAAGCTGTTTACAGCAGCAACACGCCCCCCCCGCCCCGCCTTTCTGGTAGGCTTCGTTCCGCCATCCCGAAGCTTCTCGGAAAAAACGTTACTTTTATCACCTGTGATATTTTGACTAAAGAAAAACAGTGAATTTGCAGTTCGTGTGTAATTGAGGTGTACATAGTATTTAGGAACAAAATATCAAGCAATATGTCAAGCAAAGTCCGAAAATTAATTAAATATGGGGTCGGATAGAGCATATCATATTATAAACGCGAAATAAAAGTCTTTGGCCGTTTCAATAATTCGTATATTTTCTCAACAATAAACAAGTGATGCGTAACAACAATCAACAAGGGAGATGTCGGGAGTAGACTAGAGAGTAGTGTTGCCATCTTGAAATCTACATTTCCGCTAGAATGTACTGTAAATTCCGTCAGATTCCGCTCTTAAATTCCATTAGACACAAATTCTCCCATTTCGAAGGCACTCCAATCTGCTCGAAATGACGGGAAATCCGTCACGATGGCACACTGCTAGCGAGCGCGGGAAACGGATAGGCAAGCCAGCTTCAATGCGGCCACCTACAGGATATTTCCCGACAATGCTGCCAATCGAGGAAGCGCGCCCGGGGTCGGTTGTGGAATTTGTTTACAATATTGTTAATCCAAGGAGCAAATTCATTCAAATCTAAGACAAAGAAATCCGCAAATAAAACAAACATTTTTACTTTTCAATATTAGATTTACGAGTATATATTGTGTACAAGTTTAAATTGTAATTATTACTCCTAATTACCCCTTCTTCTTTGGTCGCCTCACACTCCAACAACTAAATATTTATGTATGTCTATCATCATTTTATATCTTATGTTGATTTTAATATAAACTTTGTAAAGTGTAAATTGTGGACGTAAACTTTGCCTGCCCTCAACAGTCCTCCCAGTGAGAGTGTACAGTACCATAACCCTTGTGATAGATTGATATTGCAGAATGAATAAATAAATAAATACGTACATGTATAATCCTTGCAAAGGAAGGGTACTTTCGAAACCGGTCGACGGAAGTATTTATATGATAAATCTGGCAAGCCACAGAGGCTATTGGTAACCTGGTAACGTTCGTCTTTCTTTGGAAACGTGAACGAATATGTAAAACATATTTATCCAGGCTACACTACTTCGGTTGCAAGTTGAATTACAAAAAAACAATGACAAAAGCGGAAATGTCAATGATTTGATCAGGCAGATATCAAATCCGACAAAATTATAAATCAACAATGCTAGTAAAAGGTTCTAAAAGGCTAAAAAGTTGTAGCTACCTAAGAAACGCGAACCAAAAAGTATACATATGAAAATCATATTCTATACAAATAGGTAAGGAACTTGTACGTTAATTTATTCAATTGGTCACAACAACCAACAAAAGATTACAATATAATGGCCGCTTTCAAATATTCTATACATTATTCTTAGCAGGACTTAAAAAAACTGCACAGAGCCTTCCTTTGGTCATAGAGCAATGGACGCCATGGCTAGTAATACAATAGAAATGAAATTTACACAAATCGTAACTAGTAGTTACAATCAAGTTGATGTTTACTAATAATTGCCTTTTTAAAAATTTTATGTAAATCAAAATTAATAATGTTATTATTAGGTTTTGCAAGTATTTAATAAACATAACATTAATAAATTTCATTTACATTGAATTTAAAAAAAATGAAGTGGTGTTGTACGAATTAAACATAAAAACAATTAATAATAATTGCCTGACAGAGCAGCTTTCATATTCTCTGTACGCCTTGTAATATTATGAAAGTAAGATTTGTAGGAACTCAGTACCATGTGACCTAATATGATTAAACCCTCCAATTCTGTTCCCGTCCAATTCTAATATTACGAAAGTAAGATTTGTAGGAACTCAGCACGATGTGACCTAATATGATTAAACCCTCCAATTCTGTTCCCGTCCAATTCTAATATTACGAAAGTAAGATTTGTAGGAACTCAGTACGATGTGACCTAATATGATTAAACCCTCCAATTCTGTTCCCGTCCAATTCTAATATTATGAAAGTAAGATTTGCAGGAACTCAGTACGATGTGACCTAATATGATTAAACCCTCCAATTCTGTTCCCGTCCAATTCTAATATTACGAAAGTAAGATTTGTAGGAACTCAGTACGATGTGACCTAATATGATTAAACCCTCCAATTCTGTTCCCGTCCAATTCTAATATTACGAAAATAAGATTGGAAGGAACTCAGTACGATGTGACCCAATATGATTAAACCCTCCAATTCTGTTCCCGTCCAATTCTAATATTATGAAAGTAAGATTTGTAGGAACTCAGCACGATGTGACCTAATATGATTAAACCCACCAATTCTGCTCCCGTCCAATTACAATATTATCAAAGTAAGATTTGTAGGAACTCAGCACGGTGTGAACTAATATGATTAAGGGGAAGACTCAAATAAGGCGCTAAACGTCACTTCGCAGTATGCTAACGTAAGCAATACAACACATAATTTATCTGCAAATTCTTAACAGAAAGTTACGATTGTGACTAAGGTTTTCAGTGACGTAAATTCTTAAACTGTAATCTTTTACATTATATATGAAATACCTACTGTAATTTTAAGTAAAACGCTCGACAGTGCCTTCGCCGTTATGTTAACTGCACCCATTACCAACATGATTAATTAAAATCCTTCCACAATCTCAGAGGAAATAAGATTAACAACCAAGGGTGTTTATTAAAAATAATTCAGTAAATCTAGATTTTCACTGTAATTCCCTCAAAGTCCGGGAATTTTTAAATTGAGTTCCGTCATACAAAAGTCGTATGAGAATTTTCGGCCCGCGCGATTATTGATAAAACTATTTATTTCGTCGGAGTAAATCAGTTGTGAGAAGTCCTTCAGAGCGAGGGGACATCCATTTGAAATTCGATATTTTTGTCTGTTTTATAACGAATAGCTGGGGAGACTGCGACCGGAAAGTAGAAATTACGTATTTTCGATTTTTTTTTGTGATCACATTTCTTTGCAACGTTCTTCAAGATGGTCCAAAAAGTGATTAATTTATTATACGGCACAATATAAAAGACCAGCGCACTGGAAAAAACAGACGGACGTGGTACAGATCTACAAGGTTATGTGCGCATGCGGTCAAAAGGGAAACTAAGGAATGAACGAATTATTTTTTAAATATATAATTTTCAATCGTTACGCCCTCGACTGCATATATAAGTATGCCAATCTGTGCCTAATAAAATCCGTAGTTTTAGCGGTTATCTTGAATTTCTAGATATTCACACCAATTTGTTTCGAAAACGGCGTAAGTCATGTTAGGGGGGTGCTGAACTCAAATTTAATGTCAAAATGCGTAATTTCGATGGTCATTTTGTTTGTTCGTTTTTTTTCAGGTCTCTACCGATTTCGTTCAAAATCGGAATTAGAGTGTTTAAGGGTAAACTAAACTCGGATCTAAGATCAAAATTTATGATTTCTGCAGCCAATTTGATTTTCTCCAGTTATTTACCGATTTTGTTGAAAATCGAGATTTGGGGGTTTGAAGGTGCACCTATGACACCAGTGACACCAATTAGGTTTCAAATTGTAGCATGTTTAGTCTACTTTCAAAAAATATAAATTAACATTTGCCGAAAAATTACTCCTTCGCTGTTAAAATTGACTAAAACTCACATAATAGCAAAAAATGAAAACATAGAATTTTTTTTCGTGATTTAGAACAATGATATTTCGGACGATATTAGGTCCTCAGAGACCGATTTGGTTTCAAATTATAGCATGTTTAGTCTACTTTAAAAAAGCATTGACTAACCATTGTCGAAAAATTACTCTTTCGCTGTCAAAATCGACTAATTCACTAAAACAATAGCGAAGAAAGACAACATTTTTTTCGTCATTTAGAACAGCTGTATCTCGGACTATATTAGATCCTCAGAGACCGACTTGGTTTCAAATTATAGCATGTTTAGTTTACTTTAAAAATGTGTTAAATAACCTTTGTCGAAAAATTATTCCTTCGCTGTCGAAATTGACTAAATCACTAAAAAATAGCGAAGAGATAACTTACGAAAAAATTGCATAATTTAGAACCTCTGTATCGCGGACACTATTAAGAAACGTATTTGATTTCAAATTATAGCATGTTTAGTTTACTTTACTTTGGGGGAACAAGGGAAAGATAGAGCACTTTTGTGAAAATACTCCCTGTTATAGGTATTATTCACTTCCAAAATTTCAGTTTTCTTATTGCCTTCATTGACTGGACTACTGGTGAATTGTATTCAAGCTTATTCTGTGCGTCTGGAGTGGGTTATAAATCATTTTTATCTACCTATGTTTTATTTTTACTGCTGTTTAGTATACAATAGTGAAGGGGGTTTCTAAATAGCAAAAATTATCGAAAGACAAGTAATTCTTATTCCCGTTTAATAAACGGGATCTAATTCACATCCTCCATCTTGGTTCCAAATTCAAATGTAATAGTCGGATTACTTAACCACTAATAAAAACCAAAGCCACTGATGGAACGGCCATATAAGAAAGCTTCCAATTCATTTCAACCACCTTGAATCCCCTAGTGGACAATCGAAAATAGGATTCCTTGATTCAAAATCCATGAAAATAATTCCCTGTGTAGAGCAAATGTTTTTGTTTCGTATTCCATCAATATGCCGAAAAAAAATTTCCATTCCTGCGTGGTCTACATTATCCCCATTTCCCCAATCCCGTGGTCCATGTTTTGAGTTTGCCGACTAAAATTTCTTACGGCGGTGAATACGCGGTCTTATACTGGAACCTTAAACCCTGCAATTCTGTTCCCGTCCAATTATAAAACAACTTTGTGTAAGTAGTGTTCTAACTGTCACAAGTTGAGGCGATACGATTACAAATTAAATTAAATTGTAGTGAACAATCAAACTTCATTAAGTCGGGACAATATCTCTCTACAGCTCCAGTGGCGCGACATCGCCGTCGCTCGGCTCAAAGGCTATCCAGCCCAAATGTCAACCAGATAGGAATCATTATGAATTGAATTATTTATAAATAGACAATTAAAAATGATCGAGGTTTAGTCGGGGATGTGTTGACTTTTGGAGCGAGTGTATAATTAATTACTATTATGAGAATTTATTGAATATTTAAATTATTCATTATTAATAAATCGATTGTATTTTATTTAATTAAAATCAATACAAGTTCCATCCCCAAATAGTATCAAATATACTTTACATGAGAAGTTGTGGAGAACCTGCGCTGTGGAGGACATTAATTATTAGAAATAAATTCCATTGCCAATTCAATTCCTCAATACCATACAGAAAGGGCACAGTCAGTGGCGTACAGTTTTTAAGGACTGAAAAGCTCTGCCTTCCCTAAGAAAAACGAATTAAATAAAGAATTTAAACGATAATAGAAAGATACGACAAATTTCTGACCAAGATGTATTTTTCCGTGAATTTGGAAAGTAACTTGTTCGCCCATTTATTCAGTTCGGGGGAAGATGATAATAGCACAGCCCTTTTCAGATATTCAATTACAAACTGCACACAGCCTACCTTTGGTCATAGAACAAACCACGCCAGTGATATCAGTCTACTGTCAATATTGTTTCCTTTGATAACTTTTTTACTAGCGAGTAAATGGCGTGTTTACTATTCTATTTTTTAACAGACAATCGATCAAAAAAGAATGAACGAGAAAAATATCACAGTGAATTTGTTGCTTTGGTGCGGCTCAGTGGAAAGATTGAGGATGATAAGGAATAACCATCGCATATGTTACAACAGATCTATCAATGGTGGGATTTTAACCGTTACTCGTTCTCTGAGCTGATAAGCTGTAGGGGTCGGGGTCGGTGTCAGTAATCTATTCAAATACAGTGCTATTAATTACACTGGCAGCGGGACAAAGCCGGGTGATAAATGTCGGATGAGCTGCGGAGGAGTCCAGTGCCACTACATATCGCTGCAGTGACTGCAGACAGACTAGACCAGTACAGGGTATTAGGACGTGTATTGTGTGCCAGAGTTCCACTACCTTGAGGTAAACGGAACTCGGAGGTGTACAATGCGTGACCAAGTATCATGCAAAGGCCCAAAGTATCAGTATGGTCACAGTTGCTTTAGTTTTTCCTTTTAACTGCTGTCCAAATGTCCATGTCCTGGCGCAAGAGGCAAGATACAGTGTAATAATGTCATGATCATCTCATAATTTTACATATTACACTACATCCAACACCAGCAGCCTTACTGCGTAAAGCCTACAGCCTACAGTCTCGCTACTCGATCAGTGCTAGTCCCCATTCCCCGGCCTTAGTGGGCGGGCCATGAGAACGCCTCCCCCATGGACCTGAACCAAACACGTGGTTCAGGGTCCAGGTCCTGATGCCCGCATTAGTCATTGTTCCATTATTGACATGACATCTAGGTGAAGAGGGCACTCAATGCGCTCATTAAGGGTCCAGTATAAAACCCCGTATTCACCGCCGTAAGGAATTTTAGTCGGCAAACTCAAAACACCGATCACCGCGAGCCGGCAGCAGGATTGGGGAAATGGGGAGAATGTAGACCACGCGGGATTGGAAAAAAATATTCGGCATATTGATGGAATACGAAACAAAAACATTTGCTCTATATCTTTTTTTGTTTAATCGCTGTATAAAAATAAATTAATAGAAGCTTGACAGACTTAACTTAGCATGTCGGAAAAGGGAGGATTTTTTTTGCCGCTTACTGCAAAGTAAAGTAAGTCGATCTGTTGGTAATAGAATAGGGTAACTAATGAGAATATGTTTTTTTCAATTTATATATAATATATTAATTATTGACAGTACCCATACAAAGTGCCTCCCTTTTACAAAAGGTTTGTTTTGTTACTATTTACGTATTTATTTCTTCACAGCATAATCTTTTATTTTTGCTTCGGAAATATTATAGAAATGGGTAACGTGGACCAACTGCTCAGAAATACTTATAAGCACAGTTTTTTGACACAGGGAATTATTTTCATGGATTTTGAATCAAGGAATCCGATTTTCGATTGTCCACTAGGGGATTCAAGATGGTTGAAATGAATTGGATGCTTTTTTTATATGGCTGTTCTATCAGTGGCTTTGGTTTTTATTAATGGTTAAGTAATCCGACTATTACATTTGAATTGGGAACCAAGATGGAGGATGTGAATTAGATCCCGTTTATTAAACGGGAATAAGAATTACTTGTCTTTCGATAATTTTTATTTAGAAACGCCCTTCACTATTGTATACTAAACAGCAGTAAAAATAAAACATAGGTAGATAAAAATGATTTATAACCCACTCCAGACGCACAGAATAAGCTTGAATACAATTCACCAGTAGTCCAGTCAATGAAGGCAATAAGAAAACTGAAATTTTGGAAGTGAATAATACCTATAACAGGGAGTATTTTCACAAAAGTGCTCTATCTTTCCCTTGTTCCCCCAAAGTAAAGTAAACTAAACATGCTATAATTTGAAACCACATCAGTCTCTAAGGACCTAATATCGTCCGAGATACAGTTGTTATAAATCACAAAAAAATATATGTTGTCATTTTCTGCTATTCTTTTTAGAGTTTTAGTCAATTTTAACAGCGAAGGAGTAATTTTTCGGCAAATGTTAATTAATACTTTTTGAAAGTAGACTAAATATGCTATAATTTGAAATTAATTGGTGTCTGAGGATCTAATATCGACCGAAATATAGCTGTTCTAAATAATGAAAAAAAATCGTTTTTAAAAAAGTTTTTTTCAATTTTGATCGTGAAGGACCACGGTCAAAGTGAATTAATATTCAAGAATTTAAAACCAAATTGATCTCCGGGAACCTAACAGCATCCGAGAAATAGCTGTTCTAAACAAGGCATTTTTTTCTTTGTGATCATTCATTTATTATACGTTTTGACGTTAGATTCGAGTTCAATGCACCTTCAAACCTCCAAATCTCGATTTTCAAGGAAATCGGTAGAGAACTGGAGAAATTCAAATTGGCCGCAGAAATCATACATTTTGATGTTCGATTCGAGTTTAGTTCACACCTAAACACTCTAATTCCGATTTTGAACGAAATCGGTAGAGAACAGACAAATATATAGAATTTCAAATGGACGTCCGCTCACTCTGAAGGACTTCTCACTACTGATTTACTCCGGCGAAATAAATAGTTTTATCAACAATCGCGGTGCCGGAAATTCTCATACGACTTTTGTATGACGGAAGTGAATTTAAAAATTCCCGAACTTTGAGGGAATTACAGTGAAAATCTAGATTTACTGAATTATTTTTAATAAACATCCTTGGTTGTTAATCTTATTTCCTCTGAGATTGTGGAAGGATTTTTATTAAACATGTTGGTAATGGGTGCAGTTAACATAGCGGCGAAGGCACTATCGAGCGTTTTACTTAAAATTACAGTAGATATTTCATATATAATGTAAAAGATTACAGTTTAAGAATCTACGTCACTGAAAACCTTAGACACTATCGTAACTTTCTGTTAAGAATTTGCAGATAAATTATGTGTTGTATTGCTTACGTTAGCATACTGCGAAGTGACGTTTAGCGCCTTATTTGAGTCTTCCCCCTTAATCGACTTGAACAAACTTCGACGAACAACCCTTGTTTGACCGGAAAACTTTTTGGGTAATAATATTTATTTCGATAGAAAGCAGCCACTTTGTGGTTAGACATATTTAATTTACAGAGGAGTTGGCTGTAGTGTATTTCAAGACTGGCCTAATGAATAATGATCCTGCCACTGAGAGCTCCGTTGTTACCTTTTAGATTTATTTTTAATTGTACCATGCCCGTGATAGGGTGAAACCGGTCCGGTCGAAAATAAACAAGTGGAAGATAGCTACAAAAGCATATTAAAATGGAATTCCATCATGAATTGACAGGTTCAAAATTAGAAATAACAAAAAATGAGAAAAATAGATAATCATAAAAATAACATACTCGTACGTACCACATTAAGTTTTTGATCGATGCAAGTGAACGACAGAGAAGACTATATTAAAGTACGGAATTTTTGACATAATAACATGGCGTACAAGGCGATATCAGACCAGCTAGCTTGTTGATCGCAAATTCGTTCCATGATATAATGAGCTCTACAGCAGCTCTCTCCATAGTCCATTATCGTATAAATATATCGTATAAAATCGTCTGACAGATGACGCTAGTATCTGAATCGTATTACAGATGGAAAATATAAAATGAGCGTGACAATCACTGCGATAAAATGCGGTTCCAATTACAGGAAAATTAGGAGAGACGGGTAGTTTTTGGAACCAGTTCCCAATAGTTGACACTTCATTTATGACCTTTAGCTTTTGTTTCGCATGATTAAAAAATAATCCCTAAAAATATCTCTTCAAACTAGTTCGAAATTCAGTGACCGCTAAGTCACCGGGACAATATAATAGGGACATGAGTATTGTAATCTCTAACTGTGTAAATTTAAACTCGGGAAGGCCTCCTGATTGGTTGTTGGCTGCGCATCGCGACATAAAGGGCCATAAGCACGAAAATGATTCATGGAAAACAGGCTCTATTCTCGAATAACTATTACGCAAATCGTGAAAAATTTTCTATGATCCATCTTGGTGTTGTCATTTAAAACCTTTTAAACGATCGCAGCACTCAATTGTTATCTACATTATTTAGCCGACCTGTACCCAAATTCGCCACAAGGTCACCTGTGAGTAATAGTAATAAAACTGATTCTAAGAACGCATAGAGTATATCTAACGTCAGATTGTCTGATGCAACCAAACTAATAAGTTTAAATGACGTAGGCGAGACTGCGACCTCCGGCAACGGTCACTTGCATAATCATTTCGCTGGAGCCGCATTTTCCTTCCTAAAGAGAAATATTCATGTAATCTATTTAGATTACATTTTACTAACAAAATTGAATCTGTCAAAAACACAACAATATATAATTAAAAATCTAAAAATTATAAATTCATTCAAATCGAAGACCTCCGTGGCAGAGTTCTTAACCCTGGACCCAGAAGGCGCTGAATAAGGAACTCCAGTCCTTTTTTTAATCAACAGTGACGTTCAAATTTAAATACTAGTATATTTCGTTTTTTTTTCTAAAGTTCGTTTTCATGGTTAAAATAATTTTAAAAGTTTCAATTTTTCAAGGGCCGCCAAAACATTCCAAATCTATGGCCGGTCGGTTTTGATCAATTTTGAGGTTAGAATGTCAAATGTTAAAAGAAGGATAAGTTTTACGGTACATAATTGTATATTCTGTTCATGGTAAACCATAACTAAACAAAAGTAATAAAATTATGTACCTCTTTAGAAACTTTAACTCAAAGAATAATAATAGTATTGAACACTATCATTATCATAATATCCGAATTAATAATTGGTTTGATCAAGAATACTCTAATTTCTTTCATGAATAATAGTTGTTTATATTGAACAACAATTATAGAGCTTAAAGTCACCTAAATAAAGTTAAAATTTTGCCAAAACTAAAAGAATACATATTTTAAATACAAAACAACATCGAAAAACAAAAATCTTCATACTAATCCAAAAACAGGATGCTCGCGTGACGTCAGATGTTCCAAATGCAATGGTACCGACACAACACGGTGTTTTGATTTTTTATTCACTTTTAAATAACGATTTATAAATTCTACGAATAATTATATATAATGAAAGTTATGTATTCAAAATCGTTGTTTGCTGATCTATATGAATACATATTTTTAAAGTCATAAAATTTTCACTGGAGATCCTTATTACATCTCGGTGTGGCAAATATATAGAATTACATCAGTCACACAGTGAATAAGAGAATAAGTTAAAATATATGAATTTAAGTATACAGCATTAGAATATCAATAAGGTATTAATGTACAGAATAATATAATCATAATAAAATACGATCGGCAGGTTACCATAATGAAAGTTGAATCGAATCCGAAAAATCGTTCAATCGACTTTACAAAAATTTGTTAACCTATGGGGATCCAATAAGATCGGGGGCGAAAATTTGGTTGGTAAATCGGAATTCCATTGGGAAATTGAAGCTGAAATATAGTACGAGTAAATACATATCGCACACCTAGTAAAAGCCCCAAATGGAGCGTTAAAAAAGACTATCGTAAGACCAAAATTCTCAAAAAAAATCATGAATGAAAAGAAATATACAAATTGAATACTTTGATCGTGCCGGACAGCCTTAACCATGACCCTAACCTATATTTTTAATTGGTGTCACTTTTAGGTGGATTTCCCAACAAAATAACTATTTGGACTTGTACTAGGTAATAGGTAATGCGATATAATTATATAGTATAATATAAAGGCCGTCCAACAAGCAAGCCACGCCGCACGGTGTTTTCATTCAATACAATCAATCCATTGATTGTATTGAGGTGTTGTATTGTAAGTCCCATCGGACGTCGTGAAATTTGACGATATCTTTAAATCGACCCTTTTTAAGATTGAAAATGGTTTGCAAGGATTATCTTAATGCGATTCAAATATCTAAATTTGATGCCACAAACTTGGACATAATCGCGGGTCAAACTTGATTCTATTTGAAGTGTTCTAAATTTGGTTGATTTCGAAGACTTGTATCGTACTCTTAGCTCAAGATGGATCAGGAAACCAGCGTATTATACAAAACATATTAGTAACAGTCGGCTAAATTTCAGGTACGAAGCGGTGGGGGAAGTTACTTTTACCAATCTTGAAGACTTGTATCGTACTCGTGGTTCAAGATGGATCAGGAAACCAGCGTATTATACAAAACATATCAGAGTAACAGTCGGCTAAATTTCAGGTACGAAGCGGTGGGGGAAGTTACTTTTACCAATCTTGAAGACTTGTATCGTACTCGTGGTTCAAGATGGATCAGGAAACCAGCGTATTATACAAAACATATTAGTAACAGTCTTCTAAATTTCAGGTACGAAGCGGTGGGGGAAGTTACTTTTACCAATCTTGAAGACTTGTATCGTACTCGTGGTTCAAGATGGATCAGGAAACCAGCGTATTATACAAAACATATTAGAGTAACAGTCGGCTAAATTTCAGGTACGAAGCGGTGGGGGAAGTTACTTTTACCAATCTTGAAGACTTGTATCGTACTCTTAGTTCAAGATGGATCAGGAAACCAGCGTATTATACAAAACATATTAGTAACAGTCTTCTATTTCAGGTACGAAGCGGTGGGGGAAGTTACTTTTACCAATCTTGAAGACTTGTATCGTACTCGTGGTTCAAGATGGATCAGGAAACCAGCGTATTATACAAAACATATTAGAGTAACAGTCGGCTAAATTTCAGGTACGAATCGGTGGGGGAAGTTACTTTTACCAATCTTGAAGACTTGTATCGTACTCGTGGTTCAAGATGGATCAGGAAACCAGCGTATTATACAAAACATATTAGAGTAACAGTCGGCTAAATTTCAGGTACGAAGCGGTGGGGGAAGTTACTTTTACCAATCTTGAAGACTTGTATCGTACTCGTGGTTCAAGATGGATCAGGAAACCAGAGTAATATAGAAAACATATTAGTAACAGTCGGCTAAATTCCAGGTTCGAATCGGTGGGGGAAGTTACTTTTACCAATCTTGAAGACTTGTATCGTACTCGTGGTTCAAGATGGATCAGGAAACCAGAGTAATATAGAAAACATATTAGTAACAGTCGGCTAAATTCCAGGTACGAATCGGTGGGGGAAATTACTTTTACCAATCTTGAAGACTTGTATCGTACTCTTGGTTCAAGATGGATCGGGAAACCAGCGTATTATACAAAACATATTAGTAACAGTCTTCTAAATTTCAGGTACGAATCGGTGGGGGAAATTACTTTTACTAATCTTGAAGACTTGTATCGTACTCTTGGTTCAAGATGGATCGGGAAACCAGCGTATTATACAAAACATATTAGTAACAGTCTTCTAAATTCCAGGTACGAATCGGTGGGGGAAATTACTTTTACCAATCTTGAAGACTTGTATCGTACTCTTGGTTCAAGATGGATCAGGAAACCAGCGTATTATAGAAAACATATTAGTAACAGTAGGCTAAATTTCAGGTACGAATCGGTGGGGGAAATTACTTTTACCAATCTTGAAGACATAGCTTTCTTATGGAGATTTCAAAGACATGTGTCATGAGTCATGAATGTTAACTATTTTATATATATTATGTCTTTAAACCGTAATTTTTTTTTGGATTTTATGTTTTAAAATATATTATTTAGTTTTTACAAATTAGTTTTTACAAATTAGTTTTTACAAATTAGTTTTTACAAATTAGTTTTTACAAATAGTGGAAATTTTTACAATTATAAAAATAAAGAGCTAATAATATCTGATATTCACTATTGGTCCAAGTAAATTATTTACTAACTGAATTAATAGTCAATAAATCATTAGATAACTAAAGTCAATAAGTATTAATCTCCGGCAGTGGCGTGTAATGCTCTATGGCGAAATGTAGGGTGTATTTAGTTTGTCAAATTCGGGTATGAAAAATATGAATTAAACATTTGCCCATGTACTGTCATCTTCTGCTGATTGTTGTGGTCAACTGAATGCGTGGAAGTTCCTCACCAAATTCATGAAAAAAATGGATTTTGATCAGAAAGTTGTGGTATTTTAAAATATGTTTAGTTTTTCTTTGGGTATGCACAGCTCTTCAGCCTTTATGGACTTCACGCCACCCATGGGTGGTCAACGAAACCAACATTAAAGACAACATAAAGAAATAATATATGTTATATAGCTATGGTAGTAATGAACCGTGTACATAATTTCAGGTGCGAAACGACACGGGAAGTTAGTTTTTATTCGAGATTCTAATAACATTATTGCGGAATATGTAAATATACATGCGTCCAAAAATTTTGTAGTTTTAGGTAAACACATATATGTGCAATAAAACAGTGTTTGTCCATATAGCAAACAAAATCTGCATTTAAATATTAATTTCATAAGCTCTATTTTTTTTAGCTTCAATTATCTAGACGTATTAAAAAAAAATTACTTGTAAAATAAAAATATAAGTATTGGAACGTTTCAGGATTTTTTTTCAATATCTAATCCTCAATTCCAGGATCAGAATTTTTTCCATTTAGAACATGCGTTAAAATGTATGAAGAAATATTTCCGGTTTTCTTAAAACAGACCATGGCATAAGCACTTTTTCGAGGTGTCTTACGGAAGGTAAACATCGCACGGAGTTTTGTGAAGAAAATTATTCTGCTTTTTTAAAACCTTGGCGTCGTTATTCCTTTCTTACCGTCTCGGGTTCTTCGAGTTCTGGAAATTCGTGGCTAAATGGAAATGATGTTAACTGACAGATTTCCTTAGCGGTAACCGGACAAGATAAAATAAGAGATTAGTTTTCACTTTCCTTTAGTCTTCTGTTTTGTGATGGAACCGTGTTTTTCAAATATAGAAGTGAAATAATTAATGGCGCATTTGCACCTCATTCCAGAGTGGAAAACGAAAAACTCCCATTCTCGCTCTGGTAAGAGGTAAAAGACCACCAAATCGAAATGGAAACGTTGCTTCAACTGACTTTACCTATTAAAATGAATTGGCCAGTCTGGCGATGGCCGTGATAGGGTGAAACCGGTCCGGTGGAAAATAAATAGGTGGAAAAAGTTACAAAGGTTTATTAATCAAAAAAAATCATTTTAATATGGAATTCCACCACGAATTGATAGAATCAAAATTATAAATAATTAAAAATGACTTTACCTACGTTTAGCGACCAGATTAGAATAGCCAGGTGCTTCCGCTTATTCCTTCCTCTCCGCCCCCAATTCCTTGTTTATTTATGTTGAGTACCGGTACCTGCAGGCTATATATAGACCGACCAGCTTCTGATAATGAAACTAGGGCAAATGGAGCCTCTACATCTCATAATATTTATTTATTTGAAACACACATTATTTAACAAAAAACATTTGAGAAAGCTTCGACCGCCCAATTATGAACAAATCCCGTTTTAGTCTAGTCAATTTGACAACTTTAGATCATATTATACAAAAATAACTAACTATCACGCCATTTCCCCACAGGGGTAGGCAGAAAGAACGGACCGCAAAACAACTCGATCTTGGCATACTCAATTCTTGCTTCATTCACATTCATACATCTTCTCATACATTTTCTTCTATTATTCCGACTTCTGACATGGCCCGACTCAAGTATTTGATTCGCTTGATGGTGCCATGTCTTCCTCGAGGGTCCCCGGTTTCTTCTTCCATTCACATTCGCGTCATATATTCTTCTTACACTCTTCTTCGTTAATTCGCTCTGCATGCCCAAATCATCTAAGCGTCTCTTTCTTAATCTTACTCATTACGCTTACATCAGCCTTGCATTCTTTATAAATGTCAACATTTTTCACACGATCATATATGGTTTTACCGCACATTCGCCTCAGAGATCTCATTTCAACGGCATTCAGTTTACTTTCATCCTTCCTCTGCCAATGCCATGCCTCACTGCCATACATCAGGGTTGGTATCAGCACAAAAATATAAGGGAAAAAAGGTAGTAAAAAGTATAATAATTAAGTATAAAGAGATTATGTACGAGTATGTGTTTGATAGGTGCTGGTTGGTGCTATGAGGAAAAAATATGCGTTTAAAATTGAGTACTAAAAAAAAGGTAATATTGATAAGATTGAGTTACCCATCACTCAGCTTTATGAGATATATATTTATATTTTAATTGAGCCCCTACATCTTATAAATATTAATTAAACTTAAGTTTACTATATGTTTTATATCTACCCGTATCTTTTACTTTTATATCCTTCGTCAACTTTTATTATTTATAAATATACTCTCTGATGCCATTGTGCGACCTAATGCCACATTTAATAGTTACCTTTTTAAATTATTTGTGCTATATTCTTATGCTTGTAGTTAACTGTGACAAGCGCACTTGAGGTGATTTTTCACAAAAACGGCGCTATACAAATCATCCCATTATTGTTTATAGTATATTTATACCGTTGATATTAAATAAATAAATAAATAATATCAATACTGCGAAAACTGTATTCATATACAAAATTATTGTTAGTAATAGTATGTACTAAATAGCTATCTTTTATTAATGTAATAGAATTTAATTACTACCCCCCTACAATGCACTATGATGGAAAAATAGCTAATAGCACCATCGACATTGTTAATTTGTTTGCGGATCATTTCCAAAGCGTATACGAAGACGAAATATCTGAAAATAAAATACCATCATATACATATCATAACACGATACATTTACAGAACTACCACATTAGACGGGAATCTTGCCTAAATAAAATACTTTCCCTTGACCCCATCAAATCTGCAGGCCCAGATAACATTCCGCCAATATTTTTTAAACAATGCGCATCTACAACATCAAGTTCACTTACCATATTATTTAACAATTTACTTTCTTCTGGACATTTTCCAACTCGTTGGAAATCTAGTTATATTACCCCAATTTTCAAAAAAGGTGATGACACAGACATAAAAAACTATCGTCCTATATGTATACAATCAGCACTCCCAAAAAATTTTGAATCCCTTGTTCTCGACTTAATTTATCCATCAATACTCAAAGTAATTGATAAAAAAAACAACACGGGTTTGTCAGTGGAAGATCAACTACTACCAATCTATTACTTTACCAAAACTATATTACGGAATCCTTCACGAATAAAAAACAAGTTGACAGTATCTATACAGGCTTTTCAAAAGCTTTCGATAAAGTATCCCATAAATTATTACTTAGAAAATTATATGCACCAGGACTGAGAGGCAACATGTTGGATTGGTTCTCAAGTTACTTATCTAACAGAATTTTGTTCGTCAAAATTAAGTCTTTAAAATCTAAGGTACTTAATGCAACTAGTGGTCTGCCGCAAGGAGGTCATCTCGGTCCCATTCTATTCCTAATATTCATTAATGACATAATAACCTGTTTCGACGATGTAGAAGTTCTACTTTTTGCCCGATGATATTAAACTATACAAAGAAATATCCAATATTAGCGACTGCATAATCTTACAGTTAAACATCGATAAATTACATAATTGGTGTATCGCTAATAACTTATTTCTCAACGTTGATAAATGCAAGACACTGACATTTTGTCGAATCAAAACCCCGTTATCATTTAACTACGCTATAGATAACAAAATCTTGGAAAAAGTCAACGAAATTAGTGATCTCGGAGTTTTGTTTGATACACAATTAAATTTTGTAAATCACATACAACAAATAACTAATAAAGGTATGAAGACATTGGGATTTATAATTAGAACTATCAAAGACTTTGATTCGCTGGAAGTTATAAAAATCGTATATTTGTCATTAGTGCGCAGCATATTAGAATACAATTCAATAGTGTGGTCCCCATACTATATCATTCATATAAAAAATATTGAACGCGTGCAGCGCAAATTTTTACGTTTTATTAACTTCAAACTACACATACCAATACAACACATAAACTATACATTCCTGCTAAATACACTCAAAATACATACTTTAGAAAACAGAAGAAAAATAACAGACTTAACTTTTTTATTTAAAATTATTTATTCCTTATTAGACTGTTGTGAACTCCTGCAACTAATCAATTTCAAAGTACCTCATCGACAAACTCGGCAAAATATGTTATTCTGTAACAATAATTCTGGGACAAACTACTAAATGCATGCACCCAATTCTCGTCTACATATACTTGGAAATAAATTCACCTCTGCTATAGATATATTTAACATAAGTTTAGACATGTTTAAAAGATACCTGAACGATATTTTTATGTTGCAACAATTATAAGAGCATCGTATAAGAGCTATTGTTTAATTATTATTTTTTTATATATATTATCTTTATACTCATCTACAATCCAAAAACTTGTTCCTCTTTTTTTCTTTCTATGTATCATATACCAGATTATGTATTATGCAATTCCATACATTTTTACATCATCCGAAATATAAAAACACAATGATTTTTTTTCACAATGTCATACACTCATATTATAAGAGTATTATATTATGCACTTGTGTATTATGTATCATGTAGATCAGGCTATTAATATTTTTATTAAAAAAAAAAAAAGTAGTATCTACAAATTAAAAACCTTTCCCTTTGTAACTTCTCTGTGGCATGCACTTATACATTATTATACCTTCATATATATTATAAATATGTTACACTTATATACCAACTATGCATCATGTTATTTATTTTTTTTTAAGTTCTGTACACATAATCATTTTAATGTTAAAATACGTAAAAGCCCTTTGGGGCGTTAATGAATGAATAAATAAATAAAATAAATAATTGGTTTAGAATATATTATGTTTATACTCTTAACTGTTTGTTTCCTAAATATGTATATCCGGATCTCCTAGATATGGAATACTACAACCACAGTAAGTACGTTAACGGACGGTTTGTTGGGAAGATCGCAACCGTTCTAGACTTTATTTGCTCCAGTGTTCAAATTTGTACTTCGGGACTTGCACACACAGCATTTGACTCGAAATGCAAATGGCTGCAGAGTAAATAATGGACCGACCCGTCTAACTGCAGCTGGCCGCACAGAAGTGCATTATTTGTGCACGGTTGTGCAGTTCTAGGTTCTGGCAGCGACTGACGCGATGTTGCCCGTATAAATAGAAACACGTGTACCGTCTCAGTCCAACTTAGCCAACATTTGCGTAATGTAAGTTATGATATTATAGTCTTATTGTGCCGGTTGAAGAATGCACGGCGAGCAGCAGCGGCCAGGAGGCAGCAGCCAGCAGCTAGGAGGTACCAACACCGTACAGAACTAGCAGTGTGGAGATCTTAAGTTACCGGAAGACTTTTAATTGATAAATACAGTAGGTACTGGGAAACGGAAACCAAATAAAACAATACGTATCTACTCCTTTTTCAGAACTTGTGTAAATTAAAATATGGAGTCTTGTCAGTTGAACGAGTATTTCAGAGCTCCATTCAAAAGACGTTGCGAGCTGAAAGTAATTCCATTCATCTATACATTAAAGAGAGTAAAATTAAGCTAATTTCACGACCCCAGAGCTTAGGTACCGTTAAAGAGTATTCGCCATTTTTCTTACAGTAGAGCACATTTGCAGATTCGGAAAACAGATTTTCTACTTTAAGCAAAGATTACGCGGACTAACCAACCTTTATATGTATTACGGACCTATAACTACCATTCACGTTTAACAAATGTTCGAATGCCAGCTTTTGTTATGGAAGATTTGATCCTGAAGAAAATAATAAAATAAAACATCCACTAGGAGGGGATTCCGAAGAAGCCACTGGAACAAATGAATCCAATCAGAGAGAATTCGTGTCAGCCAGAGGCAGCGCGCAGTAGGCATTTGTACCGGCATACGTCCGGAGACATTACATAATCAAGTATATTACATCTGACTAGTGTCCGTAATTAGGTACATTTTATGGGAGGCGTATTTGTAATGAAAGGATTGTCACGGAGGTCCTTTACTAAACCTAATTATGGTTCTGCTACCAACGTCGTTTGTGGGAAAGAGGTTACAATGGAACTATTAGCGGTATGCAATCCTTTCATTAACAATACGCTTCCTTACGATTTCCCATAAAGTTTATGTAATTACATGCATAGTTAAGTCAGATGAAATATTATACCTGATTACCTAACGTCTCCGTATACCGCTGTAGATGCCACTGAGTTAAAGGTGAATAATACATACGTTCAATTCGTTCCCGAGTGCAATATACTATCAATATTCCTTTGGTGAGAGAACTTATGCGTTAATCAGAATTGATACGTTCCTTGGTGTGGATTTAGTTCTGCAAGTGTGTTTAGGTGTACTTTTACCCCGCCTCTTTTCATTTCGTCTAGAACATGACATAGGTCCACGGACTCCACGCAGTTGGGACTCTTACACTGACTTAGTTGACAAGGCATGAAGCAGGTTGCCGACCCCTGGCCTGGCCGGACAGCCGATAACCCCGTGATAGCGGGAAGGCGGGCAGGCCTATAAAACTCTCAAGTTGAAACATTCACGAACCGTAAAGAATTTATTCACATTACCTTTAAACTGTTTAGGTAACATGTTGCATAACTAGTATAATAAAGATTCAGAAATGTATGTGGTATTTCTGTAGTACTTTACTGGGCGGATCCTCGAGATACCCTAGACAGATAACAGTAGAGGTTCTTCAGCGAATGGCAAAGAAATACTAAATTTTACTAAATAAAAAATGAAGTAATAACATATCATAACGCAAATATAATTTAAGATATCCGATAAAATAAATTAGATAAATTTTCATGTTTGGAATTTATCGGTCCAATATCCCAAAAATGCCAGAAGAGATAAAAAAGTGGTTTTAATATAGCTTCTAGAACCAATAATAATATAGGAACAAGTCTCAAAACCTCAAAAAGCAATTTTTATTTTTTTAAATTAAATTTAACAAAATATAAAAATAGAGTCCCGATAATCTACTTTTTAGAAGTTTGAATATCGGGTGCTGGTTATTCAAAACGTTATAATAAACAAAATTTACAGTTAAGTTCTATATAAAAAAAAACATATGCAACAAACAAAACTCTTTAAAATATTAATAACAACAATAAATCGTACATACAATAATATTTATCGAAGAAAGCAATCACTTTGTGCCTTGACATTATAATTTAAACGAAAGAATTTTTTGTTTTAATCCACTTGTATCGATTATGTCGATATTGGTCGATAATGTCAATATTGGTCGATAATGTCGATATTGGTCGATAATGTCGATGTTGGTCGATAATGTCTTGATATATGTATGGTAAATCAAATAAAGTGATTTAAAACAAAAACAAAAAATCTTTCATTCAAGTTAAAATAATATTTCCTAATTAGCTGTTTTATTTAAGGGTCCAGTATAAGACCGCGTATTCACCGCCGTAAGGAATTTTAGTCGGCAAACTCAAAACACGGGCCACCGCGAGCCGGCAGCAGGATTGGGGAAATGGGGAGAATGTAGACCACGCCGGAATGGAAAAAAATTTTCGGCATATTGATGGAATACGAAACAAAAACTTTTGCTCTATATTTTTTTCGTTTATTCGCTGTATAAAAATAAATTAATAGAAGCTTGACAGACTTAACTTAGCAGTCGGAAAAGGGAGGATTTTTTTGCCGCTTACTGCAAAGTAAAGCAAGTCGATCTGTTGGTAATAGAATAGGGTAACTGATGAGAATATGTTTGTTTCAATTTATATATAATATATTAATTATTGACAGTACCCATACAAAGTGCCTCCCTTTTACAAAAGATTTGTTTTGTTACTATTTACGTATTTATTTCTTCACAGCATAATCTTTTATTTTTGCTTAGGAAATATTATAGAAATTGGTAACTTGGACCAACTGCCTAAAAATACTTATCAGCACAGTTTTTTTGACCCAGGGAATTATTTTCATGGATTTTGATTCAAGGAATCCGATTTTCGATTGTCCACTAGGGGATTCAAGGTGGTTGAAATGAATTGGAAGCTTTTTTATATGGCTGTTCTATCAGTGGCTTTGGTTTTTATTAGTGGTTAAGTAATCCTACTATTACATTTGAATTTGGAACCAAGATGTAGGATGTGAATTAGATCCCGTTTATTAAACGGGAATAAGAATTACTTGTCTTTCGATAATTTTTGCTATTTAGAAACGCCCTTCACTATTGTATACTAAACAGCAGTAAAAATAAAACATAGGTAGATAAAAATGATTTATAACCCACTCCAGACGCACACAATAAGCTTGAATACAAATCACCAGTAGTCCAGTCAATGAAGGCAATAAGAAAACTGAAATTTTGGAAGTGAATAATACCTGTAACAGGGAGTATTTTAACAAAAGTGCCCTATCTTTCCCTTGTCCCCCCAAAGTAAAGTAGACTAAACATGCTATAATTTGAAACCAAATCAGTCTCTGAGGATCTAATATAGCCCAAGACACAGCTGTTCTAAATGACGAAAAAAAAATTATGTCGCCTTTCTTCGCTATTTTTTTAGTGAATTAGTCGATTTTGACAGCGAAAGTGTAATTTTTCGACTAAACATGCTATAATTTGAAACCAAATCGGTCTCTGAGGACCTAATATCGTCCGAGATATAATTGTTCTAAGCCACGAAAAAAAATTCTATGTTGTCTTTTTTGCTATTATTTTTAGAGTTTTAGTCAATTTTAACAGCGAAGGAGTAATTTTTCGGCAAATGTTAATTAATACTTTTTGAAAGTAGACTAAAGATGCTACAATTTGAAATTAATTGGTGTCTGAGGATCTAATATCGTCCGAAATATAGCTGTTCTAAATAACGAAAAAAATTGTATATTATTATTATAGTTTTTTTTCAATTTTGATCGTGAAAGACCACGATCAAAGTGAATTAATATTCAAGAATTTAAAACCAAATTGATCTCCGGGAAACCCAACAGCGTCCGAGAAATAGCTTTTCTAAATAACGCATTTTTTTTCATTGTGGTCATTTCTAGAATCTATTATACGTTTTGACGTTAGATTTGAGTTCAATGCACCTTCAAACCCCCAAATCTCGATTTTCAACAAAATCGGTAGATAACTGGATAAAATCAATCTGAAGAAATCATACATTTTGATGTTCGATTCGAGTTTAGTTCACCCCTAAACACTCTAATTCCGATTTTGAACGAAATCGGTAGAGAACTGAATAAAAAACCATCGAAATTACGCATTTTGACATTAAATTTGAGTTCAGCACCCCCCTAACATGACTTACGCCGTTTTCGAAACAAATTGGTGTGAATATCTAGAAATTCAAGATAACCGCTAAAACTACGGATTTTATTAGGCACAGATTGGCATACTTATATATGCAGTCGAGGGCGTAACGATTGAAAATTATATATTTAAAAAATAATTCGTTCATTCCTTAGTTTCCCTTTTGACCGCATGCGCACATAACCTTGTAGATCTGTACCACGTCCGTCTGTTTTTTCCAGTGCACTGGTCTTTTATATTGTGCCGTATAATAAATTAATCACTTTTTGGACCATCTTGAAGAACGTTGCAAAGAAATGTGACCACAAAAAAAATCGAAAATACGTAATTTCTACTTTCCGATCGCAGTCTCCCCAGCTATTCGTTATAAAGTTACTCTAAGTATAAAACAGACAAAAATATCGAATTTCAAATGGACGTCCGCTCGCTCTGAAGGACTTCTCACAAATGATTTACTCCGGCGAAATAAATAGTTTTATCAACAATCGAACGGGCCGAAAATTCTCATACGACTTTTGTATGACGGAACTCAATTTAAAAATTCCCGGACTTTGAGGGAATTACGGTGAAAATCTAGATTTAACTGAATTATTTTTAATAATTTAACTTGGTTGTAAATCTTATTTCCTCTGAGATTGCGGTAGGATTTTAATTAAAAATTTGGTAATGGGTGCAGTTAACATAACGGCTAAGGCACTGTCGAGCGTTTTACTTAAAATTACAGTAGTTATTTCATATATAATGTAAAAGATTACAGTTTAAGAATTTGCGTCACTGAAAACCTTAGACACTATCGTAACTTTCTGTTAAGAATTTGCAGATAAATTATGTGTTGTATTGCTTACGTTAGCATACTGCGAAGTGACGTTTAGGGCCTTATTTGAGTCTTCCCCCTTAAACACAATTTTTAATTTCAGCAAGTAACATATTTAAACAGTTAGGAATCATGTAATCTAATGTCCTTTGTCCATATTTGTTTGTATGCTTAGGAACCATTAAACGTTTATTAAAATTGAGATGTGTGTTGAGGGTGCTATCATATATTTGTATAATATATAGGGTTATGTACGAGTATACGGTGAAATATAATTTTGTACCAGAGAATTGCTGTTACTGAAAGAATTTTGAGACTCTGATAAAAGGATGGAATAGTATGCCTTTGTTCGTATAAATTTTTATGAAATAATTTAACCGATGAATTTTGCACTGACTGAAGATTGTTTGACATTTATTTTACAGGAAAGTCCCCAGGTTGTAATTCCATACCTTATAACCGATTCAGCTAATGATAAATAAATTATTCTAAGTGTACAGATTGGAACAAAGAACTTTAATTTGTATAATCTACTAATATAATAGCTATTAGGCGTACACAAAAATTATTTATTTGTATATCCCACTTGAAAAAACAATCAACAATAATACCTAAATTAACATATTCTTTCACCATAGTGCCATATATGAATTAAAATGTGACCATACCGACTGTAACGCTACCTCCGTCGGACAGACGGGCAGGGCTTTCTCAACTAAATTCAAATAACATATACCCATGCTATAATAATATTAAACACTGTTTCTAAATTCGAAGAACACCTCTTAGTGAATAATCACGTCTCGCTTGACAACAACGCGCCTAAACCCTCGCATATAGAAAGAAAGGGTCTTATATTAAATTTACTGGAACAACTAGAGATAAACAAATAATACGAATATAACGTTAATAAATAAAAAAAAGAAAAAATAATTATTTTCCAGTCAGTATTTTCACGAATCCAAAACAATCTAATTCCTTAAAATAATCCAGGAATTTTATTTTATATCTTAGCTAGCTGTTTTTTGCGTTGGTGGAACCGTGTATGAGATAGAGTTATGAATAGTAAGAGGAACGGCTGCGCGGCTTGTTTCATACAAAACTTAATTTTGGATTTGAGGACAAAATACTCACCTACACCTAATAATATTTTTTTCATCAAAAAGTATAGTAAATATCTAGTACGGATTAGAAGTGATTTATTTATTTTTGTTTTACATTATGAAATATAAGTCATTAAAAGAATTGAATTTTCGCGATTTGAGAGGCACCTTAACAATTATTTGGGGCTAATGGTGATATAAAAAAAAGTAAACTCGCAAATAATTTTCTAAGTTACTTGTAAAATTACGAAAATTGATTTTTTTCATGGCATATACTTCATAATTTAAAACAAAAATAAATAAAATACTTCTCATGCGTACTAGATATTTACTGAACCTTTAATTAAAAAAAATATATCATTCGGTTAGGATGGGTATTTTGGCCTCAAATCCAAAATTAAGTTATGTATGAAACAGGCAGGGCAGCCGTTCCTCTTAATACGGTGGCGTCAATGTGTACGTTCACAACGCAAGCACCGAGACATTAGAACTAAACCAATTAGGAAGGAACTGCAATCTAAATTAGCTGATTTCCTTTTGGTCCCCGACGACAACGCTGTTCATAATGTTAATACCTTCGACCTTTCCGTATGTTAGATTTAGGATAAGGCATCGTACATCGTCTCGTGCGTACTCTTCTGTTACATAACCCGACTAAAGTATTTGATACACTTGATCGTGCCATGCCTCCCTTGGGCGTCCCTGACTTATTCTACCATTCGCTTTCGCCTCATAAGAATGACATTACGGATAATTACTTTTTAGATAAGTATCAATAAATACATTCACGTGTCTTCAAAAAAGAGTAGGAACTTACAAGTTGAAATCCCTGAACCTAATTTTGAAGAAAAATTAGAATGGAAAGCAGAACTCGAGGGAAATAAAGAAGATGAATGTCACCTACCACGTAACTACTAACGTAAGTAGTACTGACACTAGCAGGTCTGCGTGGAACAGTATTCCGTATAGTATGTTCTCGAGTGCCGCACACTTCATCACGCTAATAGGTCCGCTATTGGGTGAAGGAACAAGAGTGCTCAACTGCTCAAGTCAAGGAAGCATTTAATAAGGAACTCCAGTGAAAAATATAATGACATTAATAGTACATATTCAGCAAACGCCGATTCTGAATATATTGATTTCATTATATATAATTAAACGTAGAATTTATACATTGTTATTTAAAAATTAATTAAAAATCAGCGCATCAAAACACCGTATTATGTTGGTTATTGAGTATTGCATTTGGAGCATCCTGTTTGTGGATTAGTGTGAAAAATTTTATTTTTCGATTTAGTTTGTATTTTAAATACGTATTTTTTTTTTAGTTTTGGCAAAATTTTAAGTTAATTTGGATGACGTTAAGCTCTATAATTGTTGTTCAATATAAACTATTATTCATGAAAGAAATTAGAGTGTTCATGATCAAACCAATTATCAATACGGATATTATGATAATGTTAATGGTCAATACTATTATTATTCTTAGAGTTTAAGTTTCTAAAAAGGTACATAATTTTATTACTTATGTTTACTTATGGTTTACTATGAATAGAATATACAATTATGTAAGGTAAAGCTCATCCTTGTTTTGACATTTGACATTCTAACCTTAAAGCTGATCAAACCGACCGGTCATAGATTTGGAGCGATGAGAAAAATTGAAACTTTGAACATTATTCTAAGTATGAAAACTAACTTTAGAAAAAAAAACGAAATATACTGGTATTTAAGTTTGAACGTCACTATTGATAAAAAAAATGTATTGGAGTTCCTTATTGTAGTGAATAGCTGCTCGGATTTAATGGTCCATCACACCGCAGCACACCGTTGTGCCCGAATTGCCAAGACTACGTGTACGTGGACCTCCTACTGTACTTGCTGCGGTGACATTGTCACTAATCATTTCATTATCCATTAACCATTATATGACAATATTTACGGACAGGAATTGATCCTCGAAAAGTCGCTACTTACGTCTAGTTCACCCTTTCTCTGATTTTATTATTTGTAAATCGAAAGAACCAAATCGCATTCCATTAATGTTGGGAGATCGCGCTTTCGGGGTATTTGGTCCTAAACTAAAGCTGGGAAAAGACTACCGCACGAAAAAAAATTATTTTTATTTTTTACTGCAATACACGGTCAGGAATGACTTGTAAAAGTATGTTAAGTAAGTCTCTAACAGACTGTATAATACATTATAATATTATTAAATTTGATTTACGATCAGTTAATTATCGGTCATTTCATAAAATCTCGAATGGCTTATACTTTAAAGGATAATAATAATACTTGGATGACTTGTATAGCGCCGTTTTTGTGAAAAATCACCTCAAGGGCGCTGTACAAATACTACTTGCTATCTTAGCTTTATCTTATTATGTTAAGTTTAAGTGTTGTTTGAAGCTTTATAAAAAGCCCTTGAGGAAAAATCACAACTCTTCACAAAATCGCAGTAAAAAAAAAAAAACTTCTATGTACTATGAGAAAGTAATTTCGCCGAAACCGTAACAAGTAATAACTAAAACGCCGCAGTTATTTCAGTTTGACAGGTTGCTAAAGCCGTAACAAATAATAACTAAGAAGTCGCAGTTATTTCAGCTTGACAGGCTGCTAAAACGGTCGCCACTCAAGGGGTTACAGAATGAAATCGCATATGTTTCCAGGGATGCTGGATATTCCACTCGCCAGTCGTGAGAAGAAAAGTGGAACGTGGGACGTGTCGACTGTCGAGTAGTTACTGCCAGTGACGAGTAGTGGTAGTAAGTTAGTAAGCTCACTTAACCTATTTTAACTGGCGGTTGACTTCTTGATCTTTGAAATATAATCTATTCACTCGCTAGACGCTTTCCTACTCAGAGGAGAGAGGACCATAATTGTGTTCATAATTTTCCCTGTTTTTGACCAATGATATCCAACCGCATGGCAAACGAGAGTCAACACAAGAACTGCAAACAGTCTAAGTTCCGACCTTATGTTGTTCTCGTTCCCACTACTATTCTGGCAATGAGGCATCGAAGTAACAGAAAAGGGTAAGCAGACCGAAATGAGATATTTATGTGAATGTGAAATAACAAAAAGTGGGCAAGGCCGATATTAACGTAATGACCAAGGTTAAGAGAGGAACCCTTGGAGGTATCAGGACTACCAACAATGGGTATATATGACCCGCAAGACAATAACAGAAGAAGCCGGAAGCTCGCAAGATGACATGGCACAATCGAGTGAACTGAAAACTTCACTCGAGTCATGTCAAGAGTTGGTAACACCGAATATGAATAAAGCGAGGGGTTTGGCCTACCCCTGGGGAGAAACGTAAGTGATGGTTAGCTAGATATAAATAACAGGGTATTATGGTATATCTATCGGTGGCCGGGCTTTGAAGGGGTTGAGTGGTTTATGGTTTGTTCGGCCTAATGCTAACGACGTCCCATTATAGTCTAGCGAATCCATGTTTACCGAACCGACAACAGCCGAAGAATAAAAATGCCGGACCAGCGAGTATCTGACTATCGGAGAATTTGCAGACACGCCGCTCGGTGCGTCGTGAGCTGAGCTGCATAGTCACATAGTGCATAGTAGAGGTGGGCGTTTCAGTTTCATTTTCAAAATTACCGAAACCGTTTCGGTTTCTCAAAATAAACGGTTTCTAGAAACCGTTTAAAAATAACGTAATTTTTTTTCATATACATAAATATAAAATAAATAAAAGTTATCGTCTGTTATAATTACGTTGAATGATAAAAAGTAATATATGTAGGTTGTTTAGATAATATAAATCATAGGCTTCATGGCTTCCTATTAAAAATATATATATGAACTTACCAAAATGTGAGGACGGGGTTGGGGTCAACTTTAGCGATAATTTAAAATAAAGTCAATCACAAATAAGGCCACAAAAGTATGCACACACTCTGATAATATTATATACTTCAATTATAATAACGGCCAACTGAGATTCAATATTAGTACT
This sequence comes from Halesus radiatus, assembly GCA_022606495.2. Lineage (NCBI taxonomy): Eukaryota > Metazoa > Arthropoda > Insecta > Trichoptera > Limnephilidae > Halesus > Halesus radiatus. Next base: position 55,698 of record JAHDVE020012150.1, on the reverse strand, counting down.
ACAGCATTCATTTATATTATTATTACATCACTTTATTTTTGGGTTAAATATTTTAAGTTAACTATTTCTATGAGTTTTAAAAAATTCAAAATTTATTAATATTCAAGAACATCAGTTGCTCGACTTTTTTAGATTTTAATCTTGTTCTTCTGTCACTTAAAATTAATCCTGTCTTTGAAAACATTTGGGAACTGACGTCGCCAAGAAGTTACATTTGTTGCGGAATATTTTGGATAGATTGGGGTACACATATTGATTTTGTCTCCACCATTCTAATGGGTTATTTTGTCGTGGCAATACGGGCTCTTCCAAAAACATTATCACTTCTCGTGATGATCTGGAATACGAGGAACTGGCGATGCTATGGTGTTCACAATCAGTATCAAAGTCAAATAGAATTCACAGTTCGTGACGTTTTGTGGGGGTAATATTAACACATTGTGGTATTATCTAAACTTCTCCCGCTTCTGCATCTAAGAGTTCAATGACTAAATCGATAGCTTTCATCTTAGCATTCTCAGCCTCTGACGTTCTTTTAAATGCACGCGCTTTGAATCTCGGATCCAATAATGTGCACAATGCTAAGGATTCATTTTGATCAATGTCGTCGAATCTATCATTTATTCCTAATATTAATTTTGCCAGGACTTGTTTTGCTTGTGCACCTAAAATTTCTTTCTACAAAATTCTACAAATTTTCAATAGGCCCGATGTTAAAACAATAACAAGACTGGCAGTCATGTATTTTTCCCCGCTGATGTTTTTCGTAACCTGCTCAAACGGTTCCAAAATCTCGATTAATTGCTTGCACAGTTCCCAATCTTCAGATGCAAGACACGGTAGATTTTTGTTAATTACCGCTATCGTACATTGTACAGGTTCTTGAAGCTCCGATAAGCGTTTTAACATATAATATGTTGAATTCCATCGTGTCGGAACTTCTTGCAGTAACTTCTTTGGTTGTACAACTCCCGAATTTAATTGATATTTTAATAATTTTTCAGTAGACAGGTTACTTTTTTTGAAATGTCTAACGATTGTTTTAAATTTATTGGTTGTATCTGAAACAATTTTTAACGCATCTTGAACAATTAAGTTTATTTTATGTGCATAAAAGCCAAAGTGTTTCCACTTGAGAATGTCATTTATAGTACCCTTGATGTTAGATGCATTATCGGACACAACAACTAGCACCTTTCCACCTAACTCCCACTTTTCCAAGATCCTTTTTAATTCTTTAGCCAACTCTACACTTGTGTGGGGGCCCGCTAAAAGAGGCACAGAACAAAACTAAAGACTCATCTTTTTAAATTATCGTTTCCAGAATAACGAACCCATTGGTCTAATGGTGTTTTCGAGTACTCAGTCCAAGAGAATTTACTTATATTCCTATTTACCTTCTACCGCCCAGACTACCTTCTTTAATTTCAATAAAAAATATTACACTTTTGTGTGCTTTACCACTGACAGCACGAGCAATAATCATACAGGTATTTATATTATTATAAATAGGTATGTTAGTTGTAAGACGCTAGTTTTAAGCCATAGTTGTACGTCATTTTGCAGTATTGTATACACAATATGCACTTGGTCATAGATATGTATTAGTTTTAAATAGGTACTAGGTTTATATATGTGTTAGGTTTTTATTCTAGTTATGCCTACTTAAGTTTAAATTGTCACTAGCTATAACTTTTAGTTGGTAAGTAACTACCTATAAGCCATAGATGTAAGTCACTAATTATAAGTCTCAGTAGTCAGTCCCTAGCCATAAGTCTTACTTATAAGCCATTAGTAATTAAAGTTGAACTGTAAGGTATTGGTTGTATATGTTATTTAATTAATTGTAAAGCGCCCTTGAGGTGATTTTCTCACGAAAACGGCGCTATAGAAGTAATCCAATTATTATTATTATTATTATTTAACCAAGTAAAACGGTTTGAAAAACCAAGTAAAAAGTGTGCCGTTATAGCCATGTAGCTCTCGGTCGTGGAAGAAGACCAAAGATCTGTAGTTAAACAAACACTCGTTGCCTCAGTTTTTAACAAGTCTACAACTTTAAGAACACATTTATCGTAATGCAATGACAACAAATTATTTGACACATATTTTCTGCTGGGTAAAGTGTATGATGGAATTACACCAGCTATCAATTTGACGAAACCGCTATCTTCAACCATGCTGAAGGGTTGAAGATCTTCTATAAAGTGGCCCATAACCAAATCGTCAATTTGTTTTTTTTTCCTGCGAACTAATGTTTTTTGGAATAAAAGGCATAATATTTTGCTGTGTCGTTTTTCCAAGAGAAAAACCTGAAGTGCTGGCTATGACCTGTGATTTTTCAACTGGCTGAGCTGATAATTCAGAAGCACTCACACTCACACTTGTTTGATCACTTTCGGTTATAGTTTGACTAGCCACTCTAGCCAGCGGAAGAATCACATTTTGCCGACCGGAGATTTCCGAATTGAACAAAGTTAAATGTACTAGGGGATGTTTTCTCTTTAGGTGTATTTTCAAATTAGACACAGTAGATTTAAATGAAATGCGCGTCTTACATATATTATACTAGGCAAAATCATCCCCAACAGTTTCGAAATGTGTCCATAGAACACTAACCTTTCTGCGTTTATGCGACGACATCATAGAAGTAGGTAAAATAGTCTTGATATAATAATAACAAAAAATTATAAAACTGAACGACGGCACTTGTCAATGTTCGCGTTAATACAATTTTTCGCATACTAAACTGACAAAATGTTCAAATATTAAATCTCCCCAAATAATATACTTTATGACTGCATGTATGGATTGAAAAGGGAATCTTCCAGAATGATCTAAAAATCGAAACAATAATAAGCAATTCTTGTTCTTGCGTATTCCGATATCACCTAAAATGTGGCACTGAACAATCGAAGATTTTTATTTTCCCGGTGCCATATTTGATATTACCAAAATGCTCTGGCCCTTTTTGGTAAGATAATATTGATTATCTGCAACATTTTATTATTATTACTTACTTGAGACACGCCATAAACAGATCTGTCGGCTTTTTTGTAAACATTCAGGTTTGAATTACCTAGCCAGATTAAGTAAATGCGAATAGTAAAAATTAGAACGTTTTGTTTAATGAGCCACAATTCACTACGGTAAATAGTTTAACCTTTTTTCTACGTTACTAACATTAGCTGGTGGTGGTTCATTATATTGTATTTCATGAACAGTCTCTTTTTACTTCAGAGATGGATTGCACTCGATGAAGTACGTACCCACGAAAGGAAAAGATATCGCATCAAAAGGAACCGTGTTTGCTTGAGAATATATTTTTTTTATCACTAGTAGGTCTGCCGTTTCTGTACATTACAATCATTACAATTTTTTTTTCTTCTAGTCTAAAAAACACTTACATTCTTCTTTCAAGTCTAGATACCCCGGCTGATATTATACGCGAATATACGGCATTTATTACTACGCTAACTAATTAACCATCATGCTTTTTCTCAGCAGGGATAGGCAGAGAGGATAGACCGCCACACAACTCTGTCTCGGTATAGACTCCTTGCTTCATTCACATTCATATATCGTATTATAACCTACTCCAGTATGTATTTGCTTCACTTGATTATGTCATATATTCTTCGGGTGTCCCCGACTTCTTATACCATTATCTTCCACGCCATATATTCTCTTTATACCTCTCTTCGGTCATCCGTTCAACGTGCCCAAAACATCTAAGAGTCCTTTCTCAATCTTAACAATTACGAAGAAAATAGTTATCATTCCCATAATTTAAATTCATAACCATGAAAGATAAAAATAATACCATGGTTGTAGGACAAATTGATTTTGCTAGATTCGTACTTATCTGCAGTTCTGAAATACTAAAACAACAAAAAAAACAGCTAAAATCCTTATAAAATTATTTTTAGAAGTTGATGTCCACGAAAAATTAAGGTAAAAAGTAGCTCCCAAACTCGAAAACGTTGGAAACCATTCTATCGTGATTATTAAACCACAACATTTCGCGGTGAACGATGCGGCGAAAGCGTTTGTTTGAAACGGGTCACGGCAAATATCGCATGGCGTTGCAGTCGGGCGTTTAATTTTATCGAAGCCGTTTTTCGAAGCCGTTTTTCGAATAAGCGTTTCACGAGAAAGCGTTTTACAAGAAAGCGTTACGGCATTTCGCGTTTAGCGTTGCGGGCGGGCGTTGCGGGAGGGCGTTACATTTTTTAAAGCGTTTTGCCGCAACGGTCAGAAACGGGGTGTCGGGAAAAAGCGTTTCACGCGAAAGCGTTCGTTTTCAAACGGTTTACGACGGTTACGAGTTTAGTAAATGTTGCGGGGAGCTGTTTTAAATGTTTCGTGCGTAATTCTGAAGCGAATTATCCTCTACTGGAATCATTTCGCGCGGGTTTATTGGAGACGTAGTTACAGATTTTTTAAAACGGTTTTTCTAAAATCCTCGAAACGGTTGCAACCGTTTCCTAACTTAAACGCTTTCATAAAAACGGTTTTACGTTTTTTTACTCACCTCTAGTGCATAGGTCAAACACTGACTGGGACGATACAGCTCAGTGCGATTTTATAGGTTTTGGTAAGGCGCATTGCGATTGCAGTATACGAGATACACGGTGCGACTAGAAACAAATCATTGTGATTGATGTCTCTAACAAGATAATATTGAGTTTATGATCTGAAAGGAATGTGAGGTAATTCGTAAATAATGATTTACATCGTACGTAACTGTTGAAATATTCACAATAACATGTATACCTTGTCGGTGGAAATAATGATATTATGAAAAATAATTCCGCAGAGGAGACGTTAAATACGGTAACAAGCCAGAAAATATAAAAGTGTACCTACATACAGATGTTGGGTACGCGTTTGTGGTGTCTCTCGGGGTTCCATGATAATTCAATACACGAATGAATCAGCACACTTTTTAAAAGTGATGTATTAACCATTTAAAAAAGTATTTAGTTTACACCACTGTTTAACATATAAATATTGACATGTTTTGAAAGCGAAGCTTTCTTTATCAGGATAGACAGTATACTAAAAAATAATTACAAGAATAGACAAATAATAAACATAGAAAATAATAATCTCAGAATAGACAACACTTACTGTTAATTTTTGTTTATGTTTTGTAACTTGTCTATTTTTACATTTTTTTTTAAATTAATACGTCCCTAATTGAGAAATTCTCGCGTTTAGAGAGGGAGTACTAACATGTATTGTTATTATTATTATTTTATATGTTTATAATTTGTCTATACTTGTCATTATTTTTAAGTATAATGTGTAGCTCTTCTGTAGTACTTGTCAACAAACTGCCTTCTTACGGACTTCCCGTTTCCTTGTGAACGTGGATTGCCGAATTTTTGAGGGAGAGATCGATTCAGACGGTTGCTGATGGTTTCATCTCTTCCTCGCATTCAATAAATGCTGGCGTCTCACAAGGATCGGTTCTGTCTCCGACATTGTTTTTGTTGCACATCAATGACCTCTTGACATGTGCACCAATCCATTCTTACGCAGATGACAGTACAGTCCATGATTGTTTTTTGTTTTACAAGCCCCCAAAGGGCACACAAACTCAAACGGCTCGGAGGGCTTTGAAGCAAGGGATGGACGGTTACCTCGAGAGGGTCTCCTCTTGGGGTAAGAATAACCTCGTCGAATTTAATGTTTCAAAGACCCAATCATGTCTGATTACGTCTAAAAGGGATCGAAATGATAATCTAGTCTCCTTTAATGGAAGCAATCTTCCCAACAAGCCCTCCATTGATATGCTTGGTGTAACCTTAAGTGACCAGCTCAGGTATGGGGGCTCCATCGAAGCCCGAGTAAAGTTAGCCTCTCAGAAGCTGGGCGTATTGTACAGAGCCTGTAGATACTTTAATAGTACACAACTGCTGACCCTGTACAAATCGCAAGTGCGCCCCATTGTAGAATTTGGCAGCCACCTTGGTCGGGAGTCCCAAAATATCTGAAAAACCCTTGACTGTGCAGAAACGGGCGGTCCGTTTGATAGATTCGCCTATCTTAACAAACGGGTTGCAATCTTTGGAGCACAGACGTCAGGTGGGAATGCTGTCCTTGTTCTACCGGTATTTTAATGGAAGATGCTCCGAAGAACTAGCGTCATTGATCCCTTCGGCACGGTGCATAGTCGGGAAACACGCCAAACGCGCGCCCAAGATTTGCACACGGTTGACATTTGTCACATGAGAACGGGTCACTTCTACGATTCATTCTTGTGTTCAACAGCTCGGCTGTGTTTCCTCCATCCTATAACATGGGTCTCTTCAAGACCCAAGTTCACTCCTTCCTATCCTCTAAAAGACCCTCCACACAACATCCCAAAGATGATATAGGTCTTGAGGGAAATTACTTCCCTCAGGGGAAGTAATTTCCCTCCAATTACTTCCCTGTGGAGTTACTGTAAAAAAAAAAATTATCCTGATGAGGAAAACTTTGTTTAGAAACATATTGATATTTATTATTAAATAGTGGTGTAAACAAAATAAATATATTAATTTTATTAATAATGACATTACAAAATTATTACACATCTATTGAAGAAAATACATTTAAAAAAAATGTTAATTAGGTTTGGTTAGATTAGGTTATCCGGTCACCGCCACCGTCTCTCGGCTATGCAGTGTGCAGTGTGCACCGGTGCCCTTCGGCACAATCCCGCTCGGTGATGAATAGTTCCTCGGAGCACTTTCGTTGAGAAACCGGTAAAAAGCCCACCATCACTCCTGGAGAGATTCATTATGCAATCGTATTTCATTGCCCAACGAACACAGATAAACTAACTAACTAACCATCACGCCGTTTCCCCGCAGGGGTAGGCAGAGAGGACGGACCGCCAAACAACTCGATCTTGGCATACACTTCTTGCTTCATTCACATTCATACGTCGTCTCATACATTCTCTTCTATTATTCTAGTAGTCTAGGCGCCCTCGTGGCTGCCAGCTTGCGATTTATAGTCGCTCCTGATTTAACTTGGAAGTATTGGGAAGTTATCAATTTTCCCGGTGTAAAAATAGCATAAAATAACCGCAATAATTTTTAGGTTATTTTTATAAAAATTCCATAATTTTAGTGCTGTCGATTCGAGCTTAAATCAAGTTTATAATAAAAACACAAATATCTCAAATATTTTGAGTTGAAATCTGATTCGTTCTGCCGAATTAACGCAACGGCCCTTAGCACGTGTACTAGTGAAGTGCCAAAAGTTAGTTGGGTTACTCGGGCTACGGCGGTTGTAAAAAATATTGTATACAACCGGGAAGTGGGCTGCTGGGACCCCAACAAGGACACAGCCAGCTGGGGCGAGAATGAGCCATTACCTTCGTCATTGAGATAGCGGCCAAGTTCCTCAACAAGCACGACTTTGACCTGATCTACCGGGTGCATCAGGTGGTAGAGGACGGGTGTGAGTTCTTTACCAAGAAGCAACTGGTACTGCGGGAATTCGATAATGCAGGAGCAAGGATGTCAGTGGACGACACGCTGAAGTGCTCCTTCCGGATCCTGAAGTCGGCTGACAAGCGCCTGGCGTACGTGCAGACCAACACCAACCGTCCTGTCACGCCGCCCAGGGGCGTCACCAAGACAAAGAAGATTTTGAGGGCCCTCTGGATCAATCCCACCGGCCACCATCCTCCCCCGCCGCTCCACCCTTTTAAGAGTATTCTGTGTTATTTATCCTAAAAATATGGATAATAATTCTTTGTCTTAGCTTAAATACACTCTTGAATATAATGGAAACAATCACTCTATCATTTGTATTAGCGTCTTGCAATATGTCGTAAGGAATAAATGCAGTTAGTTTCTTTTTTATTTTCCAATTTAACATTAAATTTAGTTTTGATAATTTAACTGCATCTCTTTATATGATCTATAAATAATGTGTAATGATAGCTTGTCCAAAAAGGGAAAATAAATGTAAAAAAAAAATATATATTATAATAATAATAAATTCGTAGAACAGACGTAATATAAGAATAGTATAAGAATAGGAAGTAATATTTGTACAGCGCCCCTGAGGTGATTTCTCACAAAAGCGGCGCTATAGAAATGGTCCAATTATTATTATTATTATTATTCCGACTTCTGACATGGCCCGACTCAAGTATTTGATTCACTTGATCGTGCCATGTCTTCCTCGGACGTCCCCGGCTTCTTCTTCCATTCACATTCGCGTCATACATTCTTCTTACACTCCTTTCTTCCATTCACATTCGCGTATATATATTCTGCTTACACTCCTTTCTAAGTTCATTCGCTCCACATGCCCAAACCATCTAAGCGTCCCTTTCTTAATCTTACTCATTACGCTTACATCAGCCTTGCATTCTTTACGAATTTCAATATTTTACACACGATCATACATGGTTTTACCACACATTCGTCTCAGAGATCTCATTTCTACGGCATTCAGTTTACTTTCATCCTTCTTCTGCCAATTCCATGCCTCCCTGCCATACATCAGGGTTGGTATCAGCACTCCATTGTGGACTGCTAGCTTCGCTTCTTTGGACAACTTTCTGTTAGCGCCAACCGCGTTCAGTCCTCCGTTAATGGAGTTTCCTGCATTCACCCTTCTTTCAATATCCCTATCAGTCTTTCCATCTCTCGTAAACATACTTCCCAAATATACAAACTCATCGACCTGCTCCAAGTATTCGTCATTCACAACTATATTGCACACTGTTTTCGCACTCTCTCTTTCAAACACCATGAATTTAGACTTACTTACATTCATCATTAGCTCGTTATTCATGCATACTTCATTCATCCTAGATACAAGGGACTGTAAATCTAAAAAAAGACACAAATAATCGCTATAAACCATTCAATACTCCCATCATTACAGAAACATCTATGAATTAATTCGTCGCGGAAATAAATTAGCACACATTTCACAAACATAAGACATGTCATACAAAAATAGGAGTAGGTACATTAGTTCGTAAAACATTACAAAAATAATTCAAGAAACTAAAAGAAATACATGTTAGACACATACGTTCAGAACTTATTATTCTTGCTTTGAATATGTCGAAAAGGTCTGAATCGGTATTGGCAGTTCGGTGAAAACGCGGTAGTGGCAGAATAAATGAATCACCACATTAGCATTTTACAGGCACATTAAATCGCCAGATGAGAGTATTTCACCCGTGTGAGATAAGGAAGATGGAAGATGTTAGCTGTAAGAGAAGCTCAACGTTTACACAGAGTTCCAAGACAAGTCACACGATTAAACAGCTTACGAGAGAGAACTAGTAGGTAAGTTCATAGATATGCTATGTAGTAATTATTTCCGTCATGATGTTCAAAATTGTAAATGGTATATAGACTGTCCTGATTTAATTAACCTCATTCAATTACATATACTTATGAAAGCTACTCATTCCAAAATTATGTTTAAATGTAACAACACCAGGACTGAACATTACAAACACTCGCTTGTACCTAGATTACATGAAGTTAGTAATAGATACGCAGATGTAGCGGATCTATTTAACTGCACGGAAGGTGAGTACAAGAAGGCTATACTATCATATCTTTTCAATCAATATTAATTTAACCTAAGTTTACTATAAGTTTTATATGTACGCACATCTTTTACTTTTATATCCTTCATGAACTTTTATTCCTTATAAATATACTCTCTGATGTCATTGTGCGACCTAACGCCACATCTAATAGTTACCTTTTATAATTATTTGTGCTATATTCTTGTGATGTGACATGCAATTATTGTTTATGGTATATTAATACCGTTGATATTAAATAAATATATATATTTTTTAAATTGTAATTGTATGACCGGTCAGTGACTGAGTTGGTAGCGCGTCGGGTTCCCACCCAGGCGTCGTAAGTTCAATTACTCGTCTGGCTAAGTCCTCCATCATGACGCAATCAACATTTTCTGCTTAATGTAATGGTAGCACGAGATTTTCAAATATTGTCAGGTTATACGTAACTCGGGAATGTTTGTCTTTTTTTTAGTGAAAATTTGTTATCTTCTAAATTCAGACGGAAAATTCGTTCATGCAATTATGTAATTAAGAATCAGTAAAAAAAATTCACACACGCATGAGCAAATGCACAGCCTGCAACACTGTAAATAACAAAATGAGTAAAAAAAATGTTAACATCTATTAAAAACTTCTCACTTCTTATAAGGTCATTTTATAAATACGTAAGTCCTAAAAATTGCAAATATTTCAAATAGATACCAACTCTTCTTGTGCCACCGATCTTCTAATAAATATAACATTGATTATAGAAAAGGAGGATAAAATAGCAACTGAAAAAATCATATCTTCTCCAAGTTTAAATTTTCTAATAAAACTATGTTCATCTGAAGCGACCTGCCAGCTGCAGGTAAGTATGTTTTTCTGTATCTGTTTGTACATAATTAGATAGAGAATGGGAAGTAATATTTATTACCGCCCTTGAGGTGATTTTTCACAAAAAACGGAGCTAAAAAAATCATCCATCAAAGTAAAAATAAAAAGTGTTTCGTTTTAGTTCCAGCGTACCTGAAACTCAAATACTCGCATTACCATTTTCAGTGTCCATATTAGTGCACAATGATCCCAGAAGGCGCAGACAGTCGTGTGTTTAAGACCTGCATTCCACTGCAATGTTAGTAAGTGTATCAATGTCTCCGTAGAGTAGACACAGCAAGGTGTGTCGAACAATAAACTAAACTGTAAATAATATAACAAACATCTGAGGTTTAACTTCTTTCTCACAGCTGCAGGTAAACCAATAGTTGCCCTAGATCGAATTCCACGCGAAAAGCCTGTTTCGGGTCAAACAAAGCCTTGCGCAAAATGGCGCAAATTGAATAGTTATCTTATTACATAACATGTTTAATTTACGCTTTACTCGAGGAGACTTGATTGATAGAAAATACAATAAAGTAAACTCAATTGTGAAACTGAGAATGTTATTTACTGAGACGAAATATTGCTACAATAATACACCTATCTCACAGACATTCTCATTCCGTGATTCAAAGTCCCGTATAGACAGACGTAGGCACATCTTCCATCTTTTTAAAATACAAATCTACAATTTTATTACGAGCTTGATGAAATATTACACACTTGACCTTCAAAACTAGAGGAAGGTCACTGTATACACGAGATTTCAAAAAACCACTCCATCCCCCTTTCCCATCCTTTAAAGCAGAATTTTCGTACTTCTTGATGAAATTTTGCACACCTGACATTCAAAATTAAAGAAAATTACTGGGTTGGGGTAGGGGTAACACATCACAACCTCAAAACTTTAATCCAAAACATTAATAAACCTGGGCAACGCCGGGCAATTCTCAGTAATCTCAGTATAAAAAGGAAAATAATTGTAAGTAAGGCGGGTTCTGGCGCTAACTCTAATGCTATTCTGCCACAATTCTCTACATTACTAACTAACAAACCATCACCCCGTTTCTTCGTAGGGGTAGCAAACTCGATCTTGGCATACACTTCTTGCTTCATTCACATTCTTACCACGTCTCATACATTCTCTTTTGTTATTCCGACTTCTGAAATGGCCCGACTCACTTGTACTTGATTCACTTGATCGTGCCATGTCTTCCTCGGACGTCCCCGGCTTTTTCTTCCGTTCACATTCGGGTCATATATTCTCCTTACACTCCTTTCCATATTTTATAATTCGTTAAATATGGCTAATTTAAGTGGTAAATTTAATATATCGTCAAAATAAGTTTCACGTGATTAATCTAACGCATCTGATTTTCAGCAATAGGAATAATTACGTTCATAAATAAGGAGCATTTCTATGACAATAAAATGACTTCACCACAAACTACGAGCTATGCACATTGCGCATGCCCACGGTTCAGGAACGGTCACGGAAATACTCGTTCGGTTAACTTTTGACAAACTGGTAGGAACCCACAAGTCACCGCACTGAATTATACGCCGGACATCACTAGGTAATTTATTGCGTGAAAACATTATAATGCCTGGCTGACATACAATACGGGCTTTATATTACAACTGCCGAAATGACAGATAATTTGTCAGGAGGTTAAATGATAAATGCACATATATGGGAATAGGGCAGGCATTAAATGATAGCCTTAATTAACAACAAACCGTGAGAAGGTACTCCAAATGTGATTTGCGGATAGGACGTTAAACCTTAAAGGACACATCAGCCAAGTGTTGAAATGAAAATTAAATATTGGGATAATCCAAAGGTCAGGCAAATAATTGAATTTGCCTCAATCGGGTTAAATATGCTGAATTTTTGCCGCAGGCAGTGTCAGGCTCAACTCAACGGGGAGGTAAGTATCACAGAATAAGGTCGAAGACACTCGACACTGGAGACTCGCGCTAGCCTTGAACCCGGTGGTGGAGATACTGGCGATAGCACTGTCTGGAAGTGTCGGACCTTTGTGAGATTAATGTCAACCATCGAGAGGCGAAAGTCTCATTCCCTTTGATAAGTTGAGGCGTTTTGTACCGAGGCGGGATTCCTGAAATAAGTGGGCTCTGGATAACAGACGCTGCCGGGAGAATATCCATTTGTACAATAAAGTGGCTATTTGCAGCAGAAATGCTTTACGAATTGATCAGAAAAATTCCACTCAAATTCCAATTATTTATTTACTTTCATTATTTGCTGGCACATAGTCACCTACTGCCCGCCTTCGTTCGAGTTTTCACATTCTTATGGATGTGTCTGGTCTTATTCTTCACAATAAAATTGATATTTCAAAACTTCACAGCTCCCGATGAAATAGAAGTTTCTAACTGAAAATAGTTTGATTTAAAAACATCGAACAAACAAAAAAAAAACCAAGAAAATTTGATAACACCAGAGGTCACCTGGTCGACGAACAAATACTGAAGATATAGACTGCAACACTAGTATGTAAATATATGGGTTTATTAATTTCATGTACAATAAATTCATTTCTAAGTTTTTTTGTTTTCTATATTAAATAATGTAAAGTGTACTACACATATGTTATAATGTTAACAAAATAGATTATTAGTATCAGTAGTGAGCAAGATTAAGAAAGGGACGCTTAGATGGTTTGGGCAAGTAGAGCGAATGACTGAAGAAAGGAGTGTAAGGAGAATATATGACGCGAACGTGAATGGAAGAAGAAGCCAGGGACGTCCATGGAAGACGTGGCACGATCAAGTGAATCAAATACTTGAGTCGGGCCATGTTAGAAGTCGGAATAACAGAAGAGAATGTATGAGACGTTGTATGAATGTGAATGAAGCAAGAAGTGTATGCCAAGATCGAGTTATTTAGAGGTCCGTCCTTTCTGCCTGCCCCCGCGGAGAAACGGCGTGATGGTAGTTAGTTATATAGAAATGAGCTGGTTGTTACAGCTACAGCACGGCCCAAGCTAGCCGCTAGCCGCTAGCCTAGGAAGTAGGGAACAATAAAAATGTTAAATAAATATTAATTATACAATACGAAGTTCAGATTATCGGTCACCTCACTTCAATATGAAGATTTCCCTGACATGACATGACGGTAACAATAATTGCACGAATATTGAAAACTTTATTATGATTATATAAGGATGTGTATTAACTATCGTGATATCGTCAAGTGCTTAAACTTGTCAAGTTACGCGGGAAACGATGAATAATTTTCAGATTAATCTATATACAGGTCCTATGGAGGTTGTAAAGCATCAACAATAAAGGTTGCAAACACAAACACGTCAACGGCAACATTTTAAATAGGCGAGCAAACCCTCCATCACCAGCCCACCATGGCTGGCTGGACGCGATACTGAACGAGGACTTTATGCAGATGGTGTCGATAGCGGAATAATATCACCGAGACAGTGATGAAGGTGGGTAATGATTTTGAAGCACTGCATTATGTGCAAACTGCGAACTGCCGGCAGAGATATGCAGATAAGGAAACGGTCTCTTATTCTGTTCAAGGAGCCCTCATTTAGACAACATCGCGTGACGGGACCGTAAAACAACAAGCATTTTACGCACAAACTGCTTAAACATGACAATGTTGTTACGAAAGATAGTATCAATAAGGGTTAAAATATTCATCTTTCAATGAAACATGTGACAACTATTACAAGTATGGTTGTATCAATTTAATGAATGCTGTGAACGCAAAAAAACAAGTGTTTTATCATAACATGTGCTTATCGAAGTCAAAAAGAAGGAAACTTGATAATATTTGTCGCCTTATGGAACCATTTAGTTGCTGAAAGAAATTCAGCATTAAGATAAAAAAAATTATGTGAAAGGTGACTGTTTTTACACCATCTACGATCAGTCTGAATATATACGTAGCAATATACACATCCCTTCTGTCCCAAATCATTGACATGATGGGGTCATTGGGGTTCAGTAGAAAACAGGTAACTTAGTTGAGTGTCAAGTTTTTTATTAATTCACAATGTAAAACACATTCTTTACTAGCAGGTACTAGGGTATCACTTAATTAGACGAACTGTGTCTATGGGTAATCTGCACACGGTCAGTGGGGAGATTATCAGTCGTCTCGATGTTGGTGTTGGAAGTCTCGGTGAGCAGGTCGTACTTCCGGTAGGTGGAGATTTTGGTGCCGGGCGGACACGCGCTTCGGCTTCCGCTTGACGTCCGGTTTCAGACGGTTCAAGACGATGATCAGCAGGATGCCAGAGGCGCTCGACTGCTGTCTGGTGGTGATTCCTACGGCGGTTGGTATGCGCCTTAATAGAACCACGGCGTCGGAGGACAGGAGGCGATAGGCACTCGACTGCACTCGAACGGTGGGCGTTTGGGTTCGGCGGTTACTGCCGAGTCGGTACGTATTTCTTCCCGCATGTTTTCGAGCTGGGGATGCAAGCGACCAGCCTGCTTTGTAGGAGACGAAAGTCTCGACTACGATAACTGACCGGACAGTCTCTCTTGACTTGTCGGTCTCCACTGGCTTTGCTTCGGCCAAAGTCTCCCTTTTTAATCATATCCGAACTATTCTTCGGGTTCCTTCGTGAACTCCGAACTGTACTTCGGTGGCTTGTAATTAGGTCGCTGTTGCCGACCGAGTTAATCCCCTTAACTGCTGGCTCCTTCTGGCGACTGCAAAATTCCCGGAATTTAAAGCCGGGCGTTTGTAGATTAGCCGCAGGTAGACAGACCTCGGGTACCGTATTCGGGATTACGATAAATCGGTGTTTCCCGCACTTATGGCTTGTATCATCATCTACGAATCAGCCTGAATATATACGTAGCAATATACACATCCCTTCTGTCCCAAATCTTCTACGAATCAGTTTGAAGATATACGTAGCAATATACACATCCCTTCTGTCCCAAATCATCTACGAATCAGTTTGAAGATATACGTAGCAATATACACATCCCTTCTGTCCCAAATCATCTACGAATCAGTTTGAAGATATACGTAGCAATATACACATCCCTTCTGTCCCAAATCATCTACGAATCAGTTTGAAGATATACGTAGCAATATACACATCCCTTCTGTCCCAAATCATCTACGAATCAGTTTGAAGATATACGTAGCAATATACACATCCCTTCTGTGCCAAATCATCTACGAATCAGTTTGAAGATATACGTAGCAATATACACATCCCTTCTGTCCCAAATCATCTACGAATCAGTTTGAAGATATACGTAGCAATATACACATCCCTTCTGTCCCAAATCATCTACGAATCAGTTTGAAGATATACGTAGCAATATACACATCCCTTCTGTCCCAAATCATCTACGAATCAGTTTGAAGATATATAGCAATATACACATCCCTACTGTCCCAAATCATCTACGAATCAGTTTGAAGATATACGTAGCAATATACACATCCCTTCTGTCCCAAATCATCTACGAATCAGTTTATACGTAGCAATATACACATCCTTCTGTCCCAAATCATTAGAATCAGTTTGAAGATATACGTAGCAATATACACATCCCTTCTGTCCCAAATCATCTACGAATCAGTTTGAAGATATACGTAGCAATATACACATCCCTTCTGTCCCAAATCATCTACGAATCAGTTTGAAGATATACGTAGCAATATACACATCCCTTCTGTCCCAAATCATCTACGAATCAGTTTGAAGATATACGTAGCAATATACACATCCCTTCTGTGCCAAATCATCTACGAATCAGTTTGAAGATATACGTAGCAATATACACATCCCTTCTGTCCCAAATCATCTACGAATCAGTTTGAAGATATACATAGCAATATACACATCCCTTCTGTCCCAAATTTTCTACGAATCAGTTTGAAGATATACTTGATTATGTATATTTGATTTCACAAGAGCGAGTTCCAAAAACCCAGTTTCGCCGCGCCACTGGGAAGAAAGCCGCGGTTCAACGGTAAAGGATTAGGAATTTAATAAAATTATAACCCGAGTAATTCTAATAACACCTCTCTATTCGACATCAATAGACGATTTTCTGATCTGAAAATGAACTAGTAAGGTTCTTAGAAATGTCTGCGGTTTTAAGAAATATTGAAAAGCTCGAGAGGTTTTAATTTATTTAAATTAGGGTCAAAGTGTGGCATTATTATTACGTAGATATATATTATTAAGGTAAAGTGAAGAAAGGGCGTTACGAAGTACGAAGGTAAAATAGGTATTCATTAGATGTAGGTACGCACAGGACATAGTATACTTCACTTTTTTATACACCTTCAGTCAATAGACTCAATAGTATTAAAAAATTTAGTTATAATATTTAAAGAAGCATTCTTAAATCAAACATTCCGGGCTGCCAGGCGTCGAATTGGAGTGTCGACATAAATCATTAATTGAAGAAAACTCCAGTTAGTTTTTATTGGATAAACAACCTCGCCAACGCAGTTTCCAATTGAACGCCTCGAACCGGAGACGAGACGCGGAGACTGAACTAGAGACTGGAGAGTGGAGCTACTAGACCTGCTAGAGTTAGACCCACCGTAGCCATTAACCAGTGGACAATGGCTGATAGGATTATTTCTATAACAAAACTCCCTGTGTTATGAAACCTAAACGAAATTATTGTGTGAAATGAAAGATGAGAGTGTCGGTTGTAGCGGGGCAGAAAGATCATTTCAAATTTTCTGTTTTTGATTTTAAGTAATAATAATAATTTTAATTGGATGATTTGTATAACGACGTTTTTGTGAAAAATCACCTCAAGGGCGCTGTACAAATATAACTTGTTATTCTTTATCTAATTACGTACAAACAGAAACAGAAAACATAGTTCCCTGCAGCAGCAGCTGGCAGGTGGCTCGGTAAAGAAAATCATTATATTCCACCGTCTTTCTCGAATATCTCGTTCATCCATAGTGTCTGCTGCGATTACTAACAAAAATTATTATTGCAGAACATTATTCGTATAAACGAAAAAAGAAACGAACAACGATCGAAGTAAAGAAGTGGGAAAAGCTTCTTGATGCGTTTTGAGTGCAAATTAACGTGGCGATAAAATTTATCAAGCGTAATGAAAATATGTACGTCTAAGGCATGGCTTTTTCCGGAAAGTTTGTACTTTCGTACTCGTTTGTACTTTTACATCTTTGTAGATGTAAATAATAATAATAATAATAACAAAGCATTTATATAGCGCAGTTTTGTGTTGTTTCACTTCAAGTGCGCAAAACATGCTAATTCCATTGTTCGTATACACAAATTCACAATATAGCAGCTTTCATTATTACGTAGGAAGTGGTGTAGGTCAAATAAAACACAATACCTTTGTTTTAAACCACTACTTACTTGTAATTTTGATGACGACCTAGTTTCGCTTCGACCTAAGTTAACCCCTGATGTGAACCGTATTTTAGATAAATGATTAATTACTTGTGTTGTGAGATGGACGCGCACATAAACCAAGATTACTTCTATAATAAAAGTAAGTTTTTCGTAAACCGGAATAACCAACCCTAGGTATATTATTTAGGTATTATATTTTAATTACTCGCATATAAAGGTTCACTTCCAGAGGGTTGATGGCGAGGACTTTCCAAAAGAAAGGAGCTTTAATAATAATCATACTTGGATGACTTGTATAGCGCCGTTTTTGTGAAAAATCACCTCAAGGACGCTGTACAAACTGTTACGGTACTAACTACAACTAGTAACAATGTAGATTAACCGCAGTTTGAAAATGGCATTGGACGCCGAAACAGCTGTCACAATAATAAAAACCAAAAATACTTACAGAACTTAATAATAACATTATTAAATCTGATTTACATTAAATTTAAAAAAAACTAGTAACGCTTTACAAAGCATACAAATAATAACCTAATAAAGTACCTAAATGAAAGGAAATAAAGACGCCCGCCAGTGCACGCCCATAATGGCGGTTGGAAGATAAAAACAAACATTTAAGGCTCCCACTAAAGACCAACATTATAAATATTTGCCATAAAGCCGAGACGAACACAGCCTCTCTGGATTTGTTGACTCCGAGGTTACGGTTACTGTTGCAGCTTTAATCGATGCTTATTATGCCGATAAAAGAAGTAGCAGGAAGGAATTCATTACGTTCACAGACATTACGTGCGCAGAAACTTTGGTAAGGGCACACATCATAATATCGAGGGAGTGCCTACAGCTTGTAGGCCCATTTGTGGTATTTAAAGATATTTAGCAATATAGTGCGCAAACTAATTGAAAGTTTACATCAAGAAACCAACGATTGATTACATCTAATAAATTCGCCTAATAAACCTATTTCCTTTAAAAAACACAAGTTTCTCGAAAGCATTAATTGAAAATCAATTCGAGTAATTTAATTTACGACCCCATCTATTTTTGATTGAAAGTTTCTAATGAAAACACGATCAACATTTAAATGGGAGAATTTAATTGATTTCAGGCCAACAAAGACCCCGACAACAAAAGATATTAATTCACAATCGTCGTCTCGCGATTACAAAGCTCTTAAATGAATTAATTTCAACACGTTTTCAAGTAAATCTAAATAAGCGCTGTGCAATAAAACCTGACGATCCCGATCCCCGGTAGTCAGTAGTCAGTAGTCGGTAGTGGACTTGTTTATTGAGCATTTCAATTTAGAATCCCCAGCAAAAGTTTCCTTTGCACGTTGTAGGTCCATAGTCCAGTCACACTTATTCTGATTCTACAAAAATGTTAAAAACGAAATCACTCACATTGAATGTGAGTAAACTAAACGTTTTCAATTGACACAAAGGGACAATCAGGGAAAGAATACAATGACTGCCAAAGCAATTTTCCAGTGCTCTTGCCCTCTTCTTACCCATACAAAAAGTTGAAAATATGTTGGTATAGAAATATAGGAAAATCTTCGGTGGGACGCCGTGGTATTTATTACAAGGACACTTACAAAATACACATTTAAAATTAAAAAGTTTATTATGCGCTGTGCCACTCCCTTAGAGTAACAATGTGCCACTCTCGCCTTGAATTTGTATATTTGGCAACCATAAATCATGAGGAACAATTGTCTAAAACCAAAAGGGTATTATAAAGACAGCCCTAAAATCCCCCATAAGAAAGTAAAAAGAAAAAAATCAAGTCTTTACAGTCCTTAACATCCAAAATATCTATGCTAAGAATGTTTAAAAAAAACATTTAAAAAAAAAAACAAAGAAAGATAATTTTTACAACGCAAGACCTAACCAGGATAACATTATTTATTTATTTACTACTTTATACACCCATGGGGCTTCTACATTACATAAAGTGGTTACATTTGTCAAACAAGGTATTTACAAAATATATACTTACATACAAGTGTTAGTAATATTATTGCGTACAATAATTAGTTAGATTACAATGATTTGCAAGTTAGATTATGAATATATGATTATGAAAAGAAAAAAGAAAGAATATAACAAAAACAATTTAAGTACTTTTGGACGAAGGAACTAATTTCTCCACCAAGCTATATAATTCACTTCCACCAGCAATAAAAAATAAATAGAACAGAAAAGGTAAATGATTTTAAAAATCAAATCAAAACCTGGTTCAAAGAAAAGAAGTTATCCAGCATCTTGAAAAGAACTACGTAGAAGCTCAAAACAATCAGTTTTTTTTAAATAAAACCTAGTCCGCCTCAGCACAGGAACCTCCAGTTAGGAGGACTAAGAAAATCATTGTGAATTGTCTTATTATCAGCATTTGTTATTATGTAAATAAAAAAGGAAATTAAACAAAAAAAACTTGTATAAAATCTGTTCTGAAAATAAGTGCCATTTAGTGCCAAAGAAATTAACACGCTTGGTGTAGGTTACAAGGGCGTGCACTAATAGTAATAACAATAATAATGGGATGATTTGTACAGCGCCGTTTTTGTGAAAAATTACCTCCAGAGCTCTGTAGTATTGGTTAACAAAACAAGCGGCACTCGATCTCATAGATATATATGCTAATTATGATATATATGGGCCCTTAGATTGTTGAAACAGGTAGAGCGGATAGACAGGGAGAGGAATGGCGGGAGAATATATAAAAAGAAGAAATGGACGCCGTAAGAAGACATATCAAGGGTTTGTATAATAAAAGAATATCTAAGAATTTTGAGGAAGTAGTAAAGAGTAGTAAGGAGAGTATGCTAAAACAGTGCTGTGTGGCGTTCAATACCCCACGCGCGGGAATACCACGGTGAATAACATTTGAAATCACTGTGATCAAGTCTTTATTTGAGGAATCCAGTGTTAACGAAATGTTAAAATAAACAACAACTGACGCGGGTAATGGTTGATTCACGCCAGTTCCCAATTATTCACGTCGATCCTGCCTCAGTTTTAAAGCGAGCATTCTTCATAATATTTTAAAGAACGTCGTAATTTGGCATAACCAATAAAACATCAAATGGACGCGGGCCAAAATAATGAAACGCGGAGAGATATCATTCAAAACGGGAAAAGTTCGGGAAAACTATTGCTGCGCGAGCGTTTTGTGCTAATGGCGTTGTTGATTTCTAAACCCGAACGTCAGATTTAAATAATCAGACCGGCACGTTTACTTGTTCATTAAATCATTAAAATGTATAGTATTCGTGCCAATAATCATATTTATGTACATAGGTAGAAACACTTACTACGAAACAACACATCAAACAAAAACTTCCAAACAACAGTATCGGTAGGTAGTGATTAGTTTCTTACGGGGTTTATTGCACGGGTCAAAGTGGCGAACATCCAAAGTGCTTAAGAAAAGTAAAAGGGAACTTTAACTATCATTATGCTGTAACTGAATAAAGATAATGTTGTGTGTGTAAAACGTAATCCTGATGCTTATCAAATGAATATTACCGACAAACTTAAGAGGAATGGCTTCGCTGCCTGTTTCATACATAACTTAATTTTGGATTTGAGGCCAAAATACCTATCCAAACTGAATGATATATTTTTTTAATTAAAGGTTTAGTAAATATCTAGTACGTATGGCAAGCATTTTATTTATTTTTGTTTTAAATTATGATGTATATGCAATGAAAACAAATCAACTTTCGTACTTTTAGAGGTAACTTAAAAAAATATTTGCGGGTTTATCGTATTTTTTTTTAATTATCAGATTTGCTATAAAAATATAAAAACAAAATATTTAAAAAAAAAGTTTTTTCGGGTCGATATTTTAAATTATGTACGACAAATTTGTGTTCCAAGTAAATTGTTCGTGTTAATTTAATTTAAAGTCCACCATAACGCTTATTTTTTTAATTTTAATTTTATTGTATATTTATTTATATTTTCAAAGTAGACATCACCGTTAGCCCCCAATAATTGTTAAAGGTGCCTCTAAAATCGCAAAAAATCAATTCCTTTAATGGCCTATATTTTATAACGCAAAACAAAAATAAATAAATTACTTCTAATCCGTACTAGATATTTACCATACTTTTTGATGAAAAAAAGATCATTAGGTTTATGTGAGTATTTTGGCCTCAAATCCAAAATTAAGTTTTGTATGAAACAGGGTGCGAAGCCGTTCCTCTTAAACAAATTTACACCGAGAGTCACCAAATAGTCCAGAATAAAAGCTGCGGTCGGAAACAGCCAAAGGGACAACATGTACAACGATAAAACTGAAAAGCCATCGATCAAAAACCGAATATCATTCAAAACCACGATACAAGCAAACGGGGATATTAAATTAAGAATTGTGTGTTTGGGTTATGTTCACCAGCTCACGATTCTGGTATTATTTAGGCTCGAAATGGGAAACCATCAAGCCAGAGCCACCCGACGGATTAAGGCGTAGAACTCAGTTCCATTTGAATGCGCGTCTCGTAGCCAGGACACAGTTAAAAGGAACGGCTGCGAGGTCTGTTGAGGCCAAAATACATTTTTCATCAAAAAGGAATAGCAAATATCTAGTAAAATTTTGAAATATTCAAAACAAAGGCCATTAAAGAAACTGTTTTTTCGCGATTTCAAAAGCAATTTTAGCCATTATTTTGGGAGCTAATAAAAAGTTTTACCCCGTCTAAGATTGTGAAAATATACATTAATGAAATATTAAATAAAAGAAGTATAAAAACAAGCATTATGATTAAAACGACCGATTTACGCTGGAACACAAATTTGCCGCACAGAACGTAAAATATCGACCCGAAAACAGGTTTTTATTTATTTTATTTTGCGTATTCATAATTTGCTATATCAAATATAATAATTAAAAAATTACCATAAATACGGGCAAATAATTTTCAAAGATGCCTCTAAAATCATGAGAAATTGATTTCTTTAATGGCATACAAAAAAATAAATAAAATGCTTCTAATCCGGACTAACTATTTACAACAACTCTAATTTTAAAAAAAATGGTATTTCGACCTCAAATCCAAAATGAAGTTTTGTATGAGACAGGCCGCGCAGCCGTTCCTCTGAACAATCAGCAATCGTCAAACCAACCGTGAGCTTAACATCGCATGGAGACTTGTACGAGTACGTATGAAAAACGCAATATAAACATGTGAATTTATTTAACATGTGTGGGAGGTGACGGGAAGATAAAATATCCGTACAGACCTCAACGCTTGAGTAATGTGTTAAACGTAGCCATTTCCAATACTTTTGAGGGAGATCTTCGGAATGCTTAAATAAGCCGCGTGAGCAAAAAGGGTGAGCTATTGAGAAGAAGCAAATCCATAAATCAGTACCATCATAACCCTCAGAGTTATTCGAAAGAAATAAGACCTATGAAGTATCGCTATTCGCTAAAATATCAATTCATAATATTTCAAGTGTCTCTTGTTGTTCGCACATTGTTGTTTTGTTTTGTTCTCAATCCATATATAGGTACTCGTACTCGTTTTGTCCATTATTAACCATAATTTGTCTCAGAACAGACATCGTCTAGAGAGACGGGTAAAGTACATGTAAATGTTTAAATTTTATGCCAATAAACGCCCGGGTTGCCGGCAATGAATTCAGTATTTCCTTGTTAGGTTTACAACCTTTATACCTAACTTAGCTGTTGTACGCCAGGTTATTTTCAATGTATATAATTTTAGGATAATTTAAGTAAAAAGCATTCTAAATAATATTGTTCGCTATAGACAAAGCTACGGGAGTAAAGGGCACTTTGAAATATCACTGATTTAAAGTTTCTTGACGCGTGCGTTTAGTTATATGTCGTCTAGTATACTCTTACCTCAGTATGTCATCGGTGTAAGTTCTTTAGTCTCAGCTTAACAATCATCTCAGATCATCAATACTGGGTATCGATTGAGAAGTGGTCACATTAGCACGCGAGTATCTGCCTATACTAGTACTAGTACATAGTACCTCTACGGGGGGGCAATAACCGCATTCGAAGTCTGACAATACCACGCGTGTTTCACGGATTTCACTACTCGAACTGTGGTACTGTGGTACTGTGGTACTGTGGTACTGTGGTACTGTGGTACTGTGGTCCAGGTCCAGGTTCAGGGAGATCGAGATAAGTATCTCTGTTCGGTGATGTTGGAAATGGATGAGATTTAAAAAAGCGAACGCTTATCGATTAACGATTTAAGATAAACTGGTTACGGTTTGAAACAATGGAAAGTAGAAATGATTCTTTAATACCATAGTTATAATTGTAAGAGTTCACAAAACTAGGAACATTGCGACGAGTTTCAAACACAGGACTAGATTCATTTTGCTTTTAAAATCTTTAATTGGATATGAGCACGAATGAATGATAAATAATATATTACATTAAAATCAGCCTTGGCAAAGGATAACTTTATTATCATTAGTGTCAATTAAATAAAAAACATTAAATTGTTTCCTCGGTCGTTAGAGCACATAGTAAACAATTCGCGTAATATTTATAAAACTTCTTAGATAGAGAATTTGTGACGAGGCACGGAGTCCATGCAAGTCACATCTATAATAAAGCTACATCTTCTTGGCCACTCCACGGAGAATGCTTCTTGGTGGAGGTAATTAAATACACCGTGCGCTCAACGACTGGTATTCACTCTGTGGCGTCATTATTAATAAATTAACTAAAAATACACTTTGTTTTCACCACTTTATAAATACACATAGATATCTACATGTTTCGAAAGCGATGCCTTCGTCATCAGGAATATACGAATACTATCATCATATTATTATGCATCGCTTTCGAAAGATGTAGATATCTATGTATATTTATAAAGTAGTGAAAACAAAATGTATTTTTAATTCATTAATTGAAGCTGCTAAGCTTTCGAGGTAAATACTACAAAAATAATTAATATTTACCGTCAAAGGATCTCAAAAATTGAACATTTAAAAACCGACCTAGATGTTTTCTAATAGATACTGTATGGAAGTAATATACGAGTAGTAGTTCTTTTTTTGTAATTATGCATCTAAGTCGGAAATATTAAGTTATGGGAGTTCTAGTTACTAATAAAATAGGGAATGTAAGTACACCTATGAGAAATAGATTGAATAAAAGGTATAATTATGCACTTCCCATTTTATTGTTATTTTTTATTGAAAATTTTTGTACATAATTACATTTTGAAACAGTCTATAAAAAACAAGAAAATATGATAGAAATTAAATATGTTAACAAAAAAATCCCACAAACGCAAAGCCTGTGTTATCACATTTCTATGGCTTATGTGAAAGTTTTCATTTTAAACAAAAAAATAGTTAATCATTTTCTTAAAAGCAACAAGTGCTAGCGAAAATAAGAAAAATAAAATAGGAAATAAAGTGATAATAAGAAACAAACAAAACAAACATTTCATTAGTTATGACAGTAAACAGAATTTACTGTTATTATCACATATACGTACAAAGTATAAGATTT
The DNA here is from genome assembly GCA_022606495.2 of Halesus radiatus. Lineage (NCBI taxonomy): Eukaryota > Metazoa > Arthropoda > Insecta > Trichoptera > Limnephilidae > Halesus > Halesus radiatus. Next base: position 30,378 of record JAHDVE020012150.1, on the reverse strand, counting down.
TAGTGGCCGTTTTAAAATCATACACAAGTACGATACTAATGTTTTGAAAGTAGGTTTTATCAAAATGTATATGTATTAGTGTATTAAAAATTTATAACATAAAATAAGACATTGAACAGTATAATATTTGTAATTTTGAAACTGTCAATTCATGGTGGAATTCCATATTAAAATGAATTTTCTTTTATTAAAAAACCTTTGTAACTTTTTCCACTTATTTATTTTCGACCGGACCGGTTTCACCCTATCACGGGCATCTTCAGACTGGTACAATGAATATCTATGGTATATATAGCATGGACGTCGGGAGTGAGTTCCCTGCTTTTCTAATATTGTTTTTATTGTTTGAAATTTATTTTATTGCTGACGGTACTATTTATTGTGTTTTTAAAAACTACTTTCGGGTTGGTTTATTACCCTCTGGAAGACGGATTACATTGTGTTTATTTACTGAATCTATGGGTTTTTTTTAATTATATAAAGTCATTCGTCAGCTTTTATTTGAACAGATGGTTCTTTCTAGTTTTGACATTTCCCTGTAATTTCCGTCTTGTTTGCTAAGATGAACTTTAATAGCAGTTTTGTCCCCTAGTCACATGAACTAGGATAACCAGGTACATTTATGTTGTTTTTTTTTAAATATTTGATTATGTTATGATAGTTACACATTAGGTTAATATCTTCTAAGAGTTCGCCTTGGATGTCTGCGACAAAAATTCCCAGTTACATTTTATCCTGGTATTTTGCATGTGCTTCCTATTTACATTCATGGTTATATACTGTTACTGCATATAAGTAAGGTTACACTATAATGGATATATTAGCGGAGAGTCAGCCTTTTTCTCTAATTGATTATTCATTACGTACTTTTCTTCTACTTTGCTTATTAGTCGATTAATTTCTAATGATTCTAATTTATCTAATTTTTTACCTTTATTGCACACATGTAATATTGTAACATCTGTGTCTTTATGGAATGAGTGGTGATTGTCTATTAGATGGTTAGCTACGTTCGACAGATCCTTTTTATTGTTTACCCAGCTAGAAAAGTGTTCTCTTATCCTGGTGTAAAAGGCTCTGCCCGTTTAGCCTAAGTAATATGCGTAAAAATAAATAAGTGGAAAAAATTTACAAAGGTTTTTTAATAAAAAAAAAATCATTTTAGTATAATATATTGTTGGTACCAGCAACAGGTGAAAAATTGGGTTGAATTTTAAAAGTCTAATATTAAAATTTAAACAAAAGAGAACAAGCTAGAATTATGACTAAAGGAAAATACTATACTCGTAGATGACTGTTAAGACTTATAAGAAAAATGTATCTATTTCAGTGTTATTTATCCAAGATTTAATAGATTTTTTTATAAGAGTTAATGTTTTGACATAACACGGTCTCTTCAAAGGTTATGAAAAGTGAATTATACATTTTTGGAGCAAAAAATGAATATACCTTTGGGCCAACCTGGTTTTGTAATGGGGTACTACATATACGAGGTGTGTTCGAAAGAAAGGGTGAATTTTGAATTTTCGCGGGCTGTGTACATTCGATTATCGATTTTTGTTGTTGTTATGTTGGTACACATATGTTTATCATATGTTAGCATTGTCAGCCATTTTGGAATAGTGGTTTGTTTTTGACAACTGGAAAGGTTAGTCACGTTTTTGGGTGTTCTTCGATTTTTTCCTTTTTATTATTTTAGTAAAAAATTGAGAAACATCGATTTTTTGGATTTTTTGAAGAAATGCTGATAAGGACATAGAAAACAAAGCAAATCTAAAATTTCAATTTAATTGGACTTATGATGCCCCAGAAAACGGCTATCAAGTTCCGACCAAAACTAGTAAATTCCTCCATAGGATTAACAATTATTAACAATTTTTTTCTAAAAAGAATCAATTTTTTTTGAAGAAATGCTGATGAGTACATATAAATACAAATAAACCATGTCTAAAATTTCACTTCAATCGGACTGATGACGCCTCAGAAAACAAACCTAAATAAAAAAATCGAAGAACACCCAAAAACGTGACTAACCTTTCCAGTTGTCAAAAACAAACCACTGATCCAAAATGGCTGATAATGCTAACATATGATAAATATATGTGTACCAACATAACAAAAAAAATCGATAATCGAATGTACACAGCCCGCGAAAATTCAAAATTCACCTTTTCTTTTGAACACACCTCGTATTAGATCCTCAGAGACGTTTTTTATGTTTTAATGTTTTTTATCCAAGATTTTATATATTTTTATAAGAGTTAATGTTTTGACTAACACGGTCTCTTCAAAGGTTATGAAAAATGAATTATATATTTTTGGTGCAATAAAATTAACATACCTTTGGGCCAACCTGGTTTTGTAATGGGGTACTGCATATATAGAATTACCATGTCTTTGGCTAGAACGATTTGAATTTTTTGTGAAGTTGTTTGGACACATGTAAATAAATTTTAGAGATTGAAAACTATAGATCTGTCTTAGGTCCAAAATATCACTTTCTAGGAGTAATTGTTTGGAGGGATAGGTTTTGACTTTCTGGTAACTAATCTTGATAATTGGTTTTTGTACAATTTCCAGAGGTTTTATGTGATTATTGTAAGTTCCACCCCGACCAATTATTCCATTGGATGATTAAATCTAGTTTTTGCCCGGAATTAAAACTTAATACCTAAATAAAACAAACGATCAAGTCCACGATAAACTGAAAAAAGGTTAGGAAAATAAATCAGCGTTTTAGTGGAGTTAGCTTTAATAAAAAATAAGTAAAATTATTTTTCTTACGCCCAATACAGATTTAAGACTTGTAGCCCTAATGAATTGCTTTAATTTCCTCGACAACAACTGCTCTCAGCGCTTAATGTTATCGAGAAAATAAAGCCAAAAGTAGTCCACCTACTCGTACATGTCTTTAGTGTGCATTGTGCACCTAGACCGTTAAATCTCTCTGTACTCTGTTCTTTAATGAATCCCCTGAGTTATGATTATGTCCGGGGCACATTAAGACGTGAACAACTGGCTGGTCAACTGGTCCGCTCAGTCCGTTAGTCAAGGGCAGGCTAAAGCTCCATGTGCCATCGGAATCCTCGCTCTAAGTGTCGTGGGGTTTATCAATTAGTTGGGGTCTCAAATGTAGACCGTATGGCAAGCCGCATTTGAAAACATATCAAATCTCTATCGTCTGAACATTTTGCTTATATGGTATATAAGGCACTGAACGGGCTGGTACCATCATACTCGATTGATCTCTATGTGAGGGACAATCTTACTCAGAGGCAACTGACGCTCAGGTCGGCCAAGTCTGATGCGTCGAAGAGACTGGTTGAACCCTCGCGTACGAGGCTAGAGTTGTTATGTACTGTAGGTTGGGTTGAGCTCAGAAAGCAATTTAGAAAAGTCTAAGAACATAACTATTTAAAAGGGCAACAAACTTTAACAAGGAAGATGTAAAGCGCCCTTGAGGTGATGTTAGTCACTAAACGGTGCTATAGAAAAATTAACCATTTTATTATTATATTATTTATTATAAGAGAAGTTAAAAAATACATAATAAAGTGGGCGAGTCGGTAGGTACCAGGTAGTGAGGCAGTGAGATAGAGATGGGCGCAGGTGCATTTGTTACCCGCTGAATGAAAAACACTCGGATGGTTGGGAAATTAACGAGCCTCCGTGGCTCCGTGCGTGATGTTCCGAGGAATCACCTCGCTCTCCGCGTCGGCAATGAGGTCCACTCCTATATTTAGTTAATTCAGTTCGAAACGTGTGACAATTCCCCTTTCGACTCGAAGGAGCTTTAACAATGCGCAACTGAGGTAATACTTTAGCCTTTAGTTCAGAGATTGTCAAAGTCTCTCTATCTCTCCACATATCTCCCATGTGGAGAGATAGGCGCCTTATATATAGTGGCCTTAGAGGTGACATTGTAGCAATTGTTGGCAATCTTCCCAACAAGCCCTTTTGGTATGGAGGCAACCACCTTTTGGTACGGAGGCCCAAAATATCTGTAAAAAACCCCTGACTCTGCAGAAACGGGCGGTCCATTCGATAGATTCGCCTATCTTAACAAACGGGTCTTTGGAGCACAGACGTCGGGTGGGAATGCTGTCCTTGTTGAACCGGCATTTTAATGGAAGATGCTTTCAGGAACTAGCGTCACTGATCTGTGTTTCCTCCATCCTATAACATGGGTCTCTTCAAGATCTAAGTTCACTCCTTCCTATCCTCTAAAAGACGCTCCACACAGCATCCCCAAAGATGATATAGACCTTAAGGGAAATTATTTCCCTTAGGGTCTCCCATGTGGAGCTACTGTAAAAAAATAATTTGATAGACTAAAAATGGCCGTACAGCTGTCACAAAGATTATTCACAAATGCATAAAATATATTTTTTAAAAACCTAGCCTACATGATGTACCCATTCAAGTTAAATTATGTGATTTCCTTATTACTTATTACAAATGATTTCAGATTATTTCATACGTGAGGTTTGTTTAAAGTTATGTATTACAACTGCTTTAACAAAGCCGTCAAACGAGTGGGCATTTGAATAACAAAGCGACGAAAATAACGCTTGTAATCTAAATGTAATTCATAAACAATAATCATTTTCCTGTAAACGTCATTCAACATTCTATTCAGGTGGTTTTCTTTTCAGTACAGATGATATAATAACAGAGCTTGTATGGGGACACGACACATTCACACTGAAATGTGTTTTTGGAGCAAACGTAGTATTCTTCAAAGCCGAAATATTTAATAGCCGTCAAGACACGCCCATCACTTTTCCATACTCTTTCCTGCTCTTCAATTAACATCTTCCCGTCTTCATTTGTGAAAAGATCAGGTCAAGGATGTTCATAAAGCGATGCTTACTTAAATATTTAAATCGCTGTTTAGACTTTTATGATAAACAAATTAATAATACCTACTCTACAAGAGCTCCCGTGAGAAACTAGTCTATTTGTGTGTATTGTGTACGAATGGCGTAGGCCGGGGATGGGAAACTTTCATACTTCAGCGCCGACGCGATGAGATACCTCCTCTACCTCACGTTAGCTAAAATTTCATGCGTTACAATTAAATGTTTGTAGTTTATGTTATAGTCTATAAATAAATATGGGCAAGTCAGTGCTTGCTCTGGCATACTGCTAGCAGTGCTAGAACACGCATCTGAGACTGCGCGTGCAATGGAGATGGAGAAATTAACGCAGTAGTAGTCGATTAGCTCGGTCCATGGGCAGAACTAAAAGCGGGATCTTATTCAATATAGTATACAGAGTTGGAACTTTGCCTACTTGTCTCCAACAATGCCATAGGTTAACCCACGATGGGTTGAACAGACAAAATTTTCAATATCATAACAAGTATTGGTCGTATTGTAGACTTGAGGTTGCTCGAAAGACGGTAAGTTATCTGGAACCAGAATATGATCCAGACGCAGAAGTTGCAGTATAAGTAAAGTGATAAAAGACAACGAAGTGTCGGAGGTCAAATGGGATCATCGGGGAAGCCTAATTTCTTCTAGAGCTGCTGTAATGGAGGTAGATAAGCTCCGCATAATCATAAGCTCCGAAGTGACCGGTGATTTTTAAACAAATCGTTGTATTCAGCTTACCTGAATCCTGTAGACTTGTCGTTCTCGTCGTCGCTGGAGGCGTCCCGGTCGCTGGCGGAGCCCCAGGACTCCTCGCGCGCGGGGGGCTCGCGACGGGGGGCGCGCAAGGAGCGCCGGCCCTCCCCTCCGCGCTCCGCCCCCCAGCCGCCCCCGCCGCCGCCGCTTTGCAAGCGGGGCTCATCTGCAAAACAAAGGGCTTATTAGAACAAGATACGTTCATTGGAAAACTAAATAAGGATGTACCTAGTACCTACAAGTGTGAGCTTTACCAATTGATTGAATCGTCAGCAGCACGATTTATAAAACTCGGTATTGCACACACTGTTTGCTTCATCCACATTCATACATCGTCTCATACATACTCGTCTGTTATTCTGACTCTTGGTATGGCCAGGCTTAAGTATTTTGTTTACTTGATCGTGCCATGTCTTCCTCGGCTTCTTCTTCCATTCACATTCGCGTATATATATTCTCCTTACACTCCTTTCTAAGTTCATTCGCTCTACAAGCCCAAACCATCTAAGCGTCCCTTTCTTAATCTTATTCATTACACTCACATCAGCCTTGCATTATTTGCACATCTCAACATTTTTCACACGGTCATATATGGTTTTACCACATATACGCCTCAAGGATTTCATTTCTACAGCATTCCATCTACTTTAATCCTTCCTCCGCCGATTTTATGCCTCACTGCTATACATAAGCGTTGGTATCAGCACTCCATTGTGGACTGCTAGCTGCGCTTCTATGGACATTTTTTGTTGCCGCCAACCGCGTTCATTCCTCCTTTTGTGGAGTATCCTGCATTTATCCTTCTTCCAATATCCCTATCAACATTTCCATTTCTCTTAGGAGGAACGGCTGCGCTACCTGTTTCATACATAACTTAAATTTGGATTTGAGGCCAAAATACCTATCCAAACTGTCTGACATATTTTTTTTAATTAAAGGTTTAGTAAATATCTAGTACGGATCAAGAGTATTTTATTTATTTTTGTTTTAAATTATGAAGTACTCGTATATACCATGAAAAAAGCCAATTTTCATAATCTTAGAGGCAATTTAGAAAATTATTTGCGGGTTTTTTGAACCTTTAAAAAAATTATCATATATGCTATATAAATATGATTACGTAAATAAAAATACAAAAAAAAAACATTTAAAAAAAAAACGTTTTTTCGGGTCGATATTTTAAATTATGTAGGGCAAATTTGTGTTCCAATGTAAATTGGTCGTTTTTAATTTAATTTAAAGTCTACCGTAATGCTGCTTATTTTAATTTTTTTTAAATATTATATTTCATTATATTTTCAAAGTAGACTGGGTGAACCTTTTTTTTACATCACCGTTAACCCCCAGATAATTGTTAAAGGTGCCTCCAAAATCGCGAAAATCAAGTTTTGTATGAAAGAGGCCGCGCAGCCGTTCCTCTGAAACAAATTTCCCAAATATACAAACTCATCAAGCTGCTCCAAGTATTGATTGAATTATACTGAAAATAACATAATTAAACACCGGAATTCGTACTCTAGAAAGGGTAGGAACAACTGGCTATATTTATTTCAAGTAAATATGACTTTCTGATGATCACTGCTAGACAGTATTGAGGACAGGGAATAATATCACTAAACCTCTCATAACATTTCAATTGACGCTTCTAACATGGCTGAAACAGTCATCAGCGTCAATACGTCAGTACTAAAATAGTAGATAAATCACTGGACATTAGTGATGCACACATTAACATTATAAATCGTTGCGAAAACTTTAATCACGTATTCAATTCACGAGCACGCGCACTGGATACCTTTAATGGCCTAATAAATAGTGTATCCATCTAATTGTGCCAGATATCTCACGGCGGTGGATCGATACATTTTCCACTAACAATAAATCAAATGCACTTATTTAAGAACGGCCCGTGTACTCGTACATCAGTTGTTAGAAGATAATATACACGTACACGTTATACGTTATGCAATAGAATAACACCATTAGGCGAACATTCCTGCGGCGTTACATGGGCAAAGCCGACATTGAATGCATATTGGTTATCTACGACCTACGAGTATAAACTATAGCTGGAGAGCGAGTGCCAACGATAAATTAAACTTTACTCTATATTCAACTGTAACCGAAAAATATTCAAAGCCGACATTGAATGCACATTGGTTATCTACGACCTACGAGTATAAACTATAGCTGGAGAGCGAGTGCCAACAATAAATTAAACTTTACTCTATCTTCAACTGTAACCGAAAAATATTCAAAGCCGACATTGAATGCACATTGGTTATCTACGACCTACGAGTATAAACTATAGCTGGAGAGCGAGGGCCAACGATAATTTAAACTTTACTTTACATTCAACTGTAACCGAAGAATATTCAAAGCCGACATTGAATGCATATTGGTTATCTACGACCTACGAGTATACACTATAGCTGGAGAGCGAGTGCCAACGATAAATTAAACTTTACTCTACATTCAACTGTAACCGAAGAATATTCAAAGTTGACATAAAAATGGAGTTTTTTCAGATAGTTTGATTCGACGCTCCCTGCGCAAAAGGTCGTGAACTGCTTTTGTGGTAATCGTAATAGTAATATAGGTAAATTGACTCGTGACCTTTCGTAATAATAATGTTCCCCATCGGAAAACTAAAAAAAATAACTGTAGCTAGTAGACAGCATTTTAAGAATTAAATTGTGAAGAAGTCGGGGACGTCAAGTAACGGGTGTGTCAGAATGTGAATAAAGCAAAGAGAACTGACGATTCATTCTTTCTGGAGACTCCTAAGGGGAAATTGCGAGATTCAGATTGTGTTTTCAGAAATATACCTGGAGATTTAAATATTGGTTCCTTATACCTAAATATTTATAATATTAAACACAACAACCAAAAATACACTTTTTTCTTAAAAAGATAGAGATAAAATTGAATACTGAACGAAGGTTGAACATTAGAATATGAAATAATGTATAATTTTCAAGGTTTAGGACAAAATGTAGGAATATACAACATAGATAAAGTTTAAAAAAAAACTATATTTTATTACCAAAATATCCAACTCATTCGGCTTACAGCCGCACTAGAACGCATAGGACACAACAAGGAGGGAATATCCCAATATTACCAAAATTAAATATCAGTAATCACACACCTTTTCAATTATATAAATTCATATACATTCATGTGAATTAAAAATATCTATTTACTATGTAACATCATTCATAATTTTAATATAAAACATTATAATTACCTATATGTACCTTAAATTAACAAAATAGAAACATTCATTATATAGAGACAATGTTATGTACTCCTGCCTAAGTTTGTATAAATACCATAGCATAAGAGTTTCAACTACCGGTCTGAAAATGTCCGTAGCAGGATGAAAAGAAATAAATAAGTGGAACAAAGTACAAAAGTGTTTTAATTTGAATTCTAATACACATGGGGCTATTGAAAAACTCGCTAAAATAAACGAAAGTTTAAAAAATTCATGCATCGGTGCACAAATGCGTCTACACGTCTACAGCCCGCAACACTGTAAATAACTAAAAGTGTAAAAATAAATAAAAACTGCTAATATCAATTAAAAACTTCTTAAGCTTTTAAGGTCATTTTATAAATATTTTCCAGTCCTGAAAATTATAAATATTTCAAATAAATACCAACTCTTCTTGTCCCACCAATCTTCTAATAAATGTAAAAATATATTTAGTCGATACCAAGTTTCCCCGATCAATAAAGGCGGCCGGCGAGCTTTTGGTTTAGCGGGCGGCGCGATCTGTGAACGTGAACAACCGAACGGGCGCTCGGTGAGGCGGCAGCGGCACCGCCAGTGGACATAGGAACAACGCCCCCTGGCTCAGATTGTGCGCTTGTGGAACTATATCAAAAGGAACCACACGCCGATATTAACGACTACGTCAGAGTCTCCCAAACTTATTTGACTCACCACCCCCCCCTTTAAAGACATTTTTCTCCCCTCCTCCATTTAAAGGAAAACAAAAAGCATTTTGACTAATAACATTGATTTGAAGTCGAAAGTGAATTTGTTATGACCTGACATCTTGTAAATGGGTCTATTTATTTATTTCAGGACATTAAAAATCTATCAATATAAATGTCCCTAGACGAATGCGTCCGCAGCATTCTTATTAAATTACACACTAAATAAACACATATGTTGGGTCGGTTGCAATATGCATTTTGTACTCGTATGTTGAAACATACTTGTAAGGGATGTTGAATCATTTATGAAAAGCTCGGTTCAGACAAACATGCGTACAACATACATTTCCCTAATAGCAAATAAATAATTAAACTGTATGACATTGTTAGTGACATTTCTGTTAGTAGTGATTAACTACTGCTTGATATTTGTTCACGCTTGCCTACCGTACGTGTCGCACGCCTCTCGGAGTCGGGAGGAGTCTAATAATAATAATAATAATAATTGGATGATTTGTATAGCGCTGTTTTTGTGAAAAATCACCTCAAGGGCGCTGTTCATAGCCCCAATTCAACGCGTACACAGTCTACCGGTAACAAATACTTACATGATATGGATGTATTTGACAATAATCTAAACATGGCAAATTTCAAAACAAGTATGAATGAATTATTTCTATCTATTTTATAAATCATTATTATTTACTTATTTGTTATTAATGTTAACATTGACTTTGCGGATATTGCATTTTTTTCTGTTCGTTTATATTCCTGTGTATTTTTAACTTTGGTGAGGTTTTTTTATATTTATAAGTGTAATTAACTTTTGTGAATGTTTTCTATTATTTTTTTATGTGACAAAAAATGATGTATTTGTATGTAAAAGTCCTGTGGGAGTTTAAATAATAATGAAAATAGGTATAATACATTACTAAACTGTAGGGGACAGTGGGGCAGCTCGGAACGATAGAGTTCTAGAAGGTTCCGATACCTCCACATCCATACCGACCGGGTCATGCGAAAGCCGCTTCGCTCATCACTCTCATCAGTACCGAGCTGCGTTTCGTAGAGACAAGTTGCGCACGTCGTTGGAGGTAAGAACCGTTATATATTTTCTTTCAAAGTGGTGTAATATTTGCGACGTTCTTAAATGGTGGTATTTCTGTTCTCATTATAGTACAGTGCTGTTACACTTTACAAACGTAACTAGGACTTACCCACGCATTATATTCATGCAAGTTTATTATTGGTCTGGTGTTGCCTTATGCAGAATATGTTGACGTTCGCCATTACCCCGTGTGCTTCGGGTAATTCCGATATTATTATTTTTAAAATACTATTTTTTCATTCAATTTGGTATATATATATATATATATATTTTTAAATTAAAATATGTTATTTTATCTCAAATGGAAGATATCAAGAATTGATTTATAATAAAAATATATTATTTATACTGTAGTTCTTCAGTTTTTTTTTGTTTTCCCTTAGGCGGTCGGAACTATCCCGCTTTTCCCTACAATCAAGTGAAAAAAGATACAATTAAAACGTGAGGTGAATATCTTTCCCGCGCTTTCATGTTGCCCTCGCCGTCCCTTAAAGCCCTTCTATGCCTTTCCGTTACCTAAGGCCACCACCACCTCCACTGTATCTCTCCAGTGCCTCTTTGGGAATACATAAATAACGTAATATAATATGATATCACGTATTATAGGTGTATTTCCCGTTAGAGATACGAGTATGATAATATACGGATCCCGAATTCCCGAAGAAGTGAAAGAAGCGTTCGAGGTGAATAAACATTCACAAAACTTGAGCTACGAGTAATTTTTTGCCGAACTACAAAAAGTTATTTAAGTCGATCGAGTAACACAAGATTCAGCTTTCCGGGAAGTTTCAGTAAATAGTAAAACAAATTCCGTGACGCCAAAATAAGTGTAGTTTCGCAAAGAACGCGGTCGACACATTTTCTCGGACAAACCGCGAAACGTAGGTAAGGCGGGCACGTCTTCACTTTACGACTAAGGCAGGAACCTAGGCATTACTGGGAGGCTTTGTATACCAGTAATCTCAATAACCATCGCCACCAAGGTTATGTACTATTTCGGTAGGAATTCCACCCAATAGGGTAATAAAAGAAACAAGTATAGAAGAGGCTGCAAGAGAAAAAGACTCGTCTGGGAAAACTAGACCCACAAAGAAATCACAAACCTCAGACACCAATTCGGCTTACCGAGTTTATAATGTAGGATTTTTCTACGTGTTCATATTATTTCGTATCATTTCACATTGCGATAACATAACATTGTAAAGACTTGACGAGGCCGAGCATTACAAGTGATTAATGCTTCCTCGGAGATTTAGCCACGTATCAATACGAGTGATTGAACAGTCAAGGAGAAACGGATTATTTGGATGCCTGAACAACACATTTTATCAATGAACTTCGTGAAACGTGAAACATAACCAAAGATCGACTGTTTGAACATGATCATGTTACGTCACTACCTACCTGTAAAATGGGAGAGTGATGTTTTTACATAAAAGCACATCATGCCTGTCTTATCTGCTATTAACTATAGAATACGATCATACAATTATTTTTTACGTAGTGGAGGAATCTAGGAACCTACATATTATTATCAATACATATTTGTTATCAGTTACAGTTATTTGTTAGAGATCATCGGGGATTGACATCTTCACTTTGGACGTTCATCATTAAAAGTTTTATTGACTTATTTTTAAATTGAGGAAGTACCTACTACTCCCAGACAGTGGCGTGCGAAAGAAAACAGAACCATAAGAATAAGAAAAAATATGATAATGGCCATTTTCAAGTATGCAATTCTTACTCGATCTTGAAAATCTATGCACAGCTTACCTTTGGTCATAGAGCAATGCACGCCACTGCTACCCGGCTTCGAGAGATAATGAAGGAAAAAACCCAAACAATACGACATCTTATTTATTGAAAGACTGGATATTTCAAAGCTCTATAATGCGTGACGGAACTACGAGCTACGAGTCAAATTAGTTGCGTTGACCAATAAAATTACAAACAATAACAAAAAACTGTGCAAATTTCATGGAGCTAGAGCTCATCGTTCGAGAGTTTTACCGAGACATAAAAATGAGTTATCGCGCTTGAAATATAATGTAGGTAGACCTATCCATTTAATTTATTTAATATCAACGGTATAAATATACCATAAACAATAACTGCATGTCACAGTTAACTACAACCACAGTATATAACACAAATAATTATAAAAGGTAACTATTAAATCTGGCATTAGGTCGTACAATGACATCAGAGAGTATATTTATAAATAAGGATATAAAAGTAAAAGATGTGCATACATGTAAAACATATAGTAAACTTAGGTTAAATTAATATTGATTGAAAAGATATGATAGTATAGCCTTCTTGTACTCACCTTCCGTGCAGGTAAATAGATCCGCTACATCTGCGTATCTATTACTAACTTCATGTAATCTAGGTACAAGCGAGTGTGTGTAATGCTCAGTCCTGGTGTTGCTACATTTAAGCAGGATTTTGGAACGAGTTGCTTTCGTAGGTATATGAAATTAAGGTTAATTAAATCAGGGCTGTCTATTCTACCATTTACAATTTTGAACTTAAATATCGAGTCGGAAATAATTCTTAGATCTGAGAGATTTAGTAAATTTAGTCATTTCATTGAGTAATTATAGTTAAATTTATTAATTATGATTGATTAACGATAAACGCACGGTCCTCGTATCTCAGTAATCTGCCAATCCAGACCAGGATGAACATTTCCGATGCAACTGTGCCTAGTGGCTGCCTAGAGCCTGCTTGTTGCTTGTAGCACCTGAGCGCGTGGCGACAGTTCAACCCGCCTACTGGGAGATTTATTGGCAGGTGAAAGAATAGCTATCGCTGTCGGTGTGACCGCGGCGCCTCAAAGGAAGCTGGCTAGGGATTAATGGACCCGTGAAACGAGATCAGAGAACATTGAATAATCAACTTCCCAAAAGAACTTGGAAGAAATCTGCCTCAGATATTAGGCGCTACTCCGGCTAGGCTTATTCCATTCATTAATATCTATCAGTGTCCGAATGAATAGACGTGCCATAATACCCAAATTTGCCAACCATTTCGACGACTGGAGGCAACCAGGCGGATTTACGCAATTCTCGAATACTTGACCCCATCATTCGAGTATTGTATTGACTGGTGGCGAACGATCATTCGAAGATTTTAAAGAATAAAACAATAATTATGATTTTCCTGCGCATTCAAACGTTGTAAATATAAAAGTGGTAAAGAGAATAATCAAAACTATCGCATTAAATTCCACAGATAAGCCTTTTTTAGTGCATTTTACTTAATCAATTACATAATACATTAGCAGTTTTAGTGATATGAAATAGAAGCCGTCCACGTTTCTTTCAAGTGAATTTGACTGAGGTAAACAAATTTAAAACATTTGAAAAAGAGTGAAACTAAATACTTCTAAGAAAATATTCGGTTTTTGTAAACAAGCCGAACCTTTTCTTATTCACTGTTTTACTTACTGGCTATCTATCTACTAAGGTAGCAGCAAAATCATATGGGAATTAATTGAGGATAATATTAACAGTTCTAAGAAATAGAAATATGGTTTGGGGTAGCTGTAGCTCATGGATTAGAAAGCAAATAAAAAAGAATAGAAAAGCTAGTAATATAATATAATAATCTTCTCGCACATAATATCGTTAGCAATGTTACCGGTCATTATAAATAATTCCATTAATAAGGGAGGTTCCACGGGAACGGCCGAAAGCTGGCTTTGTAACGGTGCGGTGTATGTAATTAGCGCGGGACTAATGAAAGTCTTACCGCAGAATAACAAGCGATTAATGGAGATCAGATGGCGGGTGACGGAGAACACCTGCTCTGATTGGATTGGACTGGACTCGGCGGCCGCGGCGGACACTACATTACGAATATTTGATTCCTGAACACTGATAGCGAGTCCTAATGGCGCAACAACTAACCAACCGGCCGAACAAGTGAATCCGCGATTCCATGAGATGTGAAGAATCACAAAGCAAATGCGGATCCACGGAAGTACTTCTTTGAACCTCATGCATACTTCTGCTTTCGGGGTGGAAATAAACCGATCATTAAATGAATTGTGTTTTGATTCACAAATACAAAGAGATTAGTGCGCAAAAAGTGGAACAGCAATTTAAAGGTTATCGATTCTCCAAAATAATAAAGAGACTTTGATGGTCCGATATGGTAGGTACTGCTGCTAGAAATGATATTCAAGCAGCAAATTATGAAGATCGGTATATAGTAGTTATTTGCACTGTTTTTCTGTTTAGTGGGTTATATTAAGGCAAGGAAAACTAGTATCTAACCTTTCCTAGCCTATTAATAGAATGATGATGATCGAGATCTGGTATAAAATCAAAATGTTTTGTAGTACCTACCCAGTTTAATGATTTATAAATGTGCGTCCATTTTTTTATTAATAACCATAATGGCGTGTCCACACGGAGCCAGTATTTAGTTGAGTAGTTAGTGGTAACTAAAACGTTTAGTAGAATTTGTTGGCACAGATCACGTATGAACCAAACGCTTTAGTGGTAAGTAGTGGTAGTAATTTAGTTGACTGGAATAGAATGGATTCTATTTTTGCTGGCGAGTAGCCCCACCACCGCCTGCGCGCACACCTTTGTAGTGTTGGTGTGGGGAGCTGCTGTCCACTAACAGCGTTTGGACACTCACTAATCTACTATCACATTCGAGTTAACGAGTACCTATCTTATTAGTACGAGTGCAATCGACGAGTCGGAAAAGTCGTGCAAGTGGCGCATCGACTTATTAAAATGCACGTTTGGACAGCACTCGCAGGACAGTGCTTTAGTTAACACTAGCTACTATTTAGACAAACTACAAAAAATTAGTTTATCGGGACTTTTTGAATTGTATTTTTTCTGTTGTAAAATTAAATTTAAAAAAAATAATAATAATAATAAAAAAATTAAAAATAATAATAATAAAAATATAAAAAACAATAATAATAATTTTCTGGCTCCGTGTGGACACGCCATCGCACGTTTCGGTTTCCGTTCTTTTAGTGGCCGATTTATTAACTTATCGTACCTAGGCAATTTAGTAACAAAAAAATACTTGGATGCCCATCTAAATAGTTCCCGAATAAAACATTAATTTGGTATAATTATATTCATAAACCAGGTTGGATGCAGTAGTCTAATACAATTGAACTTGCGAAATCTGGACTGCAAAGATCCTATAACCACTTTCCTCTGTAGATAATGCATCAACATACCGCGGTCAGACAAATGTTCTCGCACAGCACACCATGACAAGAAGAATGATTTTACTTTATAAGATCTCTAAAGAATTACATACATTTAATGTACGTTACCGTAGATTTATTAAATAATATACCTAGACCTTTTTAATGTATTGTAAATAAAATCAATCTTTTGAGGAATAAAAATAATTAAAAAATCATGCCATTGTCTTATATGGAATTTAAAATAATTAATGAGCCTATAATGTCCACTGCAAATATTTATCAAAACAATACCTCCCTGAAAGAATGTCATATGAGTGCAATAATTAATAACTTGTTATTGCGTAGGATTGTTTTACAAACAAGTAATGCACAAACATTCCGTTACTTCAGTATAAGTACCCGATAAACTACTTCAGTAAACGAGTCCAAAATGAACTAAGAGTAACAAATATAAAATAAATCTCACAATCTCCTGTTCAGGGCACCGGGGCCGCGAGCCCTTTCATTAAAATCAACGTATTAAAATTTGTCTCGCGACAAGTAATTCCTTTTCTCGTCGTTCGACTCTAGTTAAAGGCATTAGAGTCGAAATTACAGAACAAATTTGAAGTTCAAATTTATAGCCCTGGACGATTAAAACTTTATAAGAGAACGGGCCTTCGGGCTTGATATGGAGAGGATCATTATTTGTAAGATTTTATTGAAATACTTTATCGAAATAATACTGTATATTATCGTTATTTATTCCTGACGGTTACTATCTGACTTCGTCAAAATTTCTATACCATTATAGAGAACAATAATTCTGGAAATGGTGCGAACAATATTGGATTTTGTCTAAATTTATGGATATTTCAAATCTTTATTAGCTCCCGATGGATATAATAGTGCAATCTGAAAATGGTCGCGTTAACCTATACTTCGCAGGCGGTAAAAGCCGGTGAAATTTCATGGCACCAGAGCTCTCGGTTCTAGAGTTTTTAGTTATGAAAGTCACCTAATTTACTTAATGTGTAATGGGTAATGGGTAATGAACCATGTGAAGGAAGTTGTCTCCAACGAGATGTTCAAATTAATCTCTATCTCATTCCACTTCGTCATATTCATGACCTTCATTTTAAGGGAAGCTTTGATTAATATATTCAATTTACTCAGTCATAAGTCGATTTGTCAAACGGTTACTGTTTTTATTTTAAATAATGCAAAGACAAAGAGAAATATATTACGCGTCAAATTTCTGAAGAACAAAACATGTCCTGTTCTTTGTATTTCAGTTTCGGAATGAAAATAAAATGATTTTCGGACACTCGAATAAACCTTAGGAGATTGGAGTTATAATTAGATTGCATTCCGAAAAGTGCGAATAATTAATTACACAGGTTTAGTAATTGCCAAAGAACTCAACTAAAAAGTTGTTCAGTGGAAAGACACGCCGCTGGTATCCAATCCATAATAGAAAAACAGGAGATAAATTTTCCATTACAAGAGATCAAAAATGTACAACAATATGGGGTACGACGAGACTTAAAATAAACATACATATTTAATTAATATATACGGTGGAGAACAACTAATTGGTGATACAAGTAGTAATCTTTTAAAGGTATTATCGGTGGCAAAGTGGAAGGGAATTCTGGAAAGACTGGACATTGATTGTTGCCATTACTCCGTCATGTTTTGTCATTTAAAATGTTAACAGAAACACAATCAATGAATTAATAATCAGAGCACTTTCAGAATAACTAATTAATTCGATAAAATCACAATAAATGACGAATCGTGAAAGACCACGTGTTATATTAAGATGAACGGCAGCGCTGCCTGTTTCATACATAACTTAATTTTGGATTTGATGCCAAAATACTCATCCAAACTGAATGATATATATTTTTTAATAAAAGTTTTAGTAAATATCTAGTACGGATGAGTATTTTATTTATTTTGATATCGTTCCGATACATTATTGTACTTGAGTGCCACAGAACGATATATAGCTCGAGCCAAAATAAAAAATATATATTTATGGATTATCGAAACTTCTCGAGCATTTTTTAAAAATACACGTGGCACCTAAAGGGTTTAAAAAAAAACAAAATTATTTGCGGGTTTATCGTTTATTTTTTAATTATCATATTTTCTAAGTAAATATGATTGAGTAAATAAAAATATTAAAAAAAAACAAAACATTTAAAAAAAGCATGTTTCTTCGAGTCGATATTTTAAATTCTGTACGGCAAATTTGTGTTATAACGTAAATTTATCGTTTTTAATTTAATTTAAACTCTACCATAATGCCTATTTGAATATTTAAATATATATATATATTTCATCATATTTTCAAAGGAAAGGGGGTTAAACTTTTTTTAAATATCAGTTAGTCCTTAAATAATTGTTAAAGGTGCCTCTAAAATCGCAATAAATCAATTCCATGAATGGCCTGTATTTCATAACGTAAAACGAAAATAAATAAATTACTTCTAATCCGTACTAGATATTTACTATACTTTTGACGGCCTTCATGGTCGAGGGGTAAGGCTCTCGACTACGAATCCGAAGGTCGCGGGTTCAAATCCCGGCGTGCGCAAGTAAATTTTATTTAATTAATTTGTGTTGTTTCACAATTAATTAATTAAAAATAATAGTGTATTTGCGCACGTTCGAGAGTGGAAGATACTCTCAGTATCGCCCTGGTGAAAGACCACCATTCAGAATTGAAACGTTGCTTGAAATGGCTTTTAGCCGTGTTTGGTGACCAGATCTGAATAGCCAGGCATTTCCCTATTTCCGTACCTTCCTCTTCTCGTTCCCCTCCCCAATACCTTCTGCCTCACAACATTCCCCAATTGGGAATGCAATAGTCTCACTGGCTCCAGACGGTTGGGAGCAGTTGGGACTCTTGTGCGGTATTCATATAAAAAATAAAAAAACTTTTTGATAAAAAAGGTCATTAGGTTTAGGTGAGTATTTTGGCCTCAAATTAAGTTGTGTATGAAACAGGTCGCGCAGCCGTTCCTCTTAACACTGCTGTACATACATTCATGTACATTCTTAATTATAATGCATTACATTATATAAGGTTTTTTGGAGCACGAATGTAACTTTATAGATTTTTGCTGATCTGCAGGTCGTGCTCAAATTTTGACCTATTGACGATTCTCTTACTTTCACAAAAACGGCGCTGTATAAATCTAAGTATTATTATAATTACACGCATTCCGACGTTCGAAGTGTGTCGTGCAAGCAGCGGTTTTTCGAGGAACTGCTTCGGAACATTGTCGACTGAACCACGGATTTGAACCTAGACCAGTCTGTTTAACGGTGGATTGAACGAAACCATCCATCGCAGATGTGATGACTTTACTAATTTGCTGGGCACATTTGGAAGGATCCGAAGTCTGAAAACAGACAGCTGACCACGGGAAAGCATTAAAGCGAGTCCGCAGGCCGAACCACTCTGCTGATCTATCGTGCCATACTTTTCTCGATTGGCGGTCTAGTTGAGTCAAGACATCACTTATTTAATTAATTATGCACCCAACGA
Organism: Halesus radiatus; assembly: GCA_022606495.2. NCBI lineage: Eukaryota > Metazoa > Arthropoda > Insecta > Trichoptera > Limnephilidae > Halesus > Halesus radiatus. The sequence continues at coordinate 10,957 of JAHDVE020012150.1, read as the reverse complement.
AATGCGATGAATTGTTATAGGTATGTCCAAACATTAACGAGTTGATTGAATAATTCTCCCAGTAAATAAATCTGGTACCGGATCCGACACAATGGATGATTTAAGTTTCTATAATTTGGCGGTCTAATGAAGGTATTCAACAACGGTCAAGGAACGGTCGACGAGTGTTCGGTGTTCGGTGTGCGGCATGTGGGAGAAGCGAAAGTTATTACTTGAGGTTACGTACCACGACTGGGCAGATGCATTTTATATAATAGTAATTATTCACTTCACGGTCAAGGACGACCGCGAGGTTAGGAGAGTGATTGGATTAGTGACGATGACCCCACCACTAAATTAAAGTACCTAATCCGGTAAACTCAAGAATGACAATTTAGCGTTAAAAGTGGTGTAAATTTGTTATGGGACATTTGAATTATTTGGCACAAGGAAAAAAAATTATATGCATACTTGGCGAATTTCGTTAGGTCAATGTCAACCGAGTTGCTTCCGACTGCGAAGGGTCGCGGAGCCTAGTGGCGCCACGGGGGGAAAAGCACCGATTGAAATATCAATAGCCTAACGGATGTCATGGTCAGGTCACAAGAAGGCGCCGCGGTGGCCGAGGAATATGACAAAGGAAATAGTGATAAAAATCCGGTAAACTTCATCATCTTATATTTTTGTAATGCATACAACTAGATTACACGATCCTTTAATTTTAATGAATGAAAATATATCAATATGTAGAAAGGACTCGTTAAAGAAGTCAATTTTTACAAAGGTAGACATACATTCGTGGGGATTCCCAGATTGTTTAAAAACTGGTGTGAAAGGTACAACATAATGTACCTTGATTTTTACAAAGGGAGACATACATTCGTGGGGATTCCCAGATTGTTTAAAAACTGGGGTGAAAGGTACAACATAATGTACCTTGATTTTTACAAAGGGAGACATACATTCGTGGGGATTCCCAGATTGTTTAAAAACTGGGGTGAAAGGTACAACATAATGTACCTTGATTTTTACAAAGGGAGACATACATTCGTGGGGATTCCCAGATTGTTTAAAAACTGGGGTGAAAGGTACAACATAATGTGCCTTGATTTTTGGTCAAAATACGGGGAAAGTGCAAAAATTAAATATTCCAATTCAACTTCAGAAAGTTAATAGATAAAACACATTTATTGTTGTGTCCAATGTGGTGAATAAACGATAAAGTACCTATATTCCTACATAGCATGGAGCCTGATTCCGTGCGAGTAAAATGGTAAAAGTCCAGCTGGGTGTAAAAACAAATAAATATGCAAAAGAATAAAAAAAGGTATTGCATGAAAAAAAAATGTTAAAAGTAAAACGGAACCTCGCATTAACCAGTTTATCGAATGAATCATCAAAAGATCATTGACTCGCAACGTTGTCCGAACCTTCGGCAAAAACGGCGCCAGGAAAACATCACGTGGACGCAGATGTTTCGCAAAACTTTCATGAACACAACGCTCGTTAGTTTCAATGAATATCCTGTTCAAATATTGAAGTTAAGGTCGATAGATTCAAGTCCGCAACATGTGGCTAGAGAGCCATCCATTCGCCGATTTACTCGCCGATGCGAACACATAATATCGCAGCTGTACGATACGATCGACATCGACTCACCGAGAAGTCAATGGACTGCTCGCTGCGGATGAATTGATCCTTGACTGGATGGGAGACTCAGTCGTGATATGAAAGTGAGATTAGTGCTCGAATGGCTACTTTATTTAGGATAACAGGTCTTGCGTTTTGGGCACCCTACCCTTGACCAATAAATTCACATTGTTCACATCACCGTGCTGCGCTGGCGCTAACTTGTGTACTCGTATAGTAAATAAGTGCACCCACGATCAAGTGGTATAATTCAAACTCTGCAAAGCAAATATTTATTTAGAATCAAATGTCAGCATTGAGATCCGATGTAAAATCTCGAGGTGAACATCACACATCATGGTGTCAACAGAATCGTCAGGTTGCGAAATAGAACCTTACTCTTTTAGTCTACAATACAATATAATGTAGCTTAACGCTTTGTTAAAAATACTTATTCTGGCCACTGTTGTATCTCGAGTCTCGTCATTGTCAAGTGTACCCGGAGACAAAGACAAGTAAGTACAAACACTTATTGAATGCTATCTATCAGTACTAAAATATCGCTAAATTGTACTGAACATCTCGGATTCCACTAAATACATTGTATTATTTGGATTGCATTTGGACATAAACGCTTTCAGTGCAAATGTCTGGAAAGCGGTGAGCCTCCAATGGTCGGAAATGGCGGTGGAATTAAAAGCCATCCCATATAATTGAACAAAATAAACAGTATTTATAATTGAGACAGATTTAAAACGAAGATGTTAAAGTTAACAGTCCTAATTAAACACGCTTGCATCTGTGTGCCGGGTATTAAGTGACTCGTGTACAGCGCTGTCCACATTTACGTAAAATAGATTGGAATCCGTGTTGATCAGAGATAAATAATTTTATAATCAATGGGAAATTTCCGAGGAAGTACTGAACGAGCGATCGGCGGCTGCATTCGCTTTGGCAGATGTGAGGTAGTATGTTATACCACCTCACATACGTAGTTATGTAGTGACACACTGTGCCTGTGTTCCTGCGCATATTTTATTTGCGGGCCAGGAGCGCATAACAAATCAGGAGCGGACCACGTCCCCCGGGTTCGGCTTTGGCGGGTGCCGAATATCTCCTAACTCGTTATAATTATAATTAACAATGAATTTGGTATTCTCCGTGATGTACAAATGTTATAACATCTATCCAAGTTGTTGTGACCAGCAGAAATAGTTCGGTAGTGCTGGTATAGCTATTAACCATGTCTTTAAAGAAGGCACCTTGCAATACCGCACAAAGTTCCTACATTTGAAGCAACGCGACGTTTCGGTTATTCTTTAAAGAAGGCAAGCCCTACGAATAAGCAACTCAACACAAATGTTACAGAATTTACGAGAAGCTATTTTATCGTTATAAATTATTAATTTAATTAACAGAAACACTTTGTTTTATTAAGGAAAGATTCTTAGAACAATTTCACAAATAAGGCATCAAATCGGAATTGCAACGCGCGTGAGGACTTAATTCAAACAATTTGCAATATGCAAACAAACTAACTAACTAACCATCACGCCGTTTCTCCCCAGGGGTAGGCAGAGAGGACGGACCGCCAAACAACTCGATCTTGGCATACACTTCTTGCTTCATTCACATTCATACATCGTCTCATACATTCTCTTCTATTATTCCGACTTCTGACATGGCCCGACTCAAGTATTTGATTCACTTGATCCGGGGACGTCCCCCGGCTTCTTCTTGCATTCACATTCGCGTCATACATTCTTCTTACACTCATTTCTTCGTTCATTCGCTCCATATGCCGACATGCAATATGCAATAACGTCATTAAATAGACATTCGAAATAAATAAAGTATCAACTAAAACTATCATTGCACGCCAGACCTAGATAATAACAAAGGAAAAAGCGCAAATTCGAAAAATTGTTTTATTTTTATTTAAGAGAATAAATAGTATCCAGGATTCAGGCATATCGGGGATCCGACATAACCAGACGCGATGCGGTACAATGCCAGGAATCTGTTATCTGTTCCCCTGTGCTACATCCAGTACCAGTATCAGCACGAATCACTCACTATCTACAATTTACAATATGAGGTAAGTACGGACAATGGCCAGCACCACCCGAGTATCCGTGTACCGGAGTACACGAGGACGTCGAATAATGATTGAGGAGCATTTAATAAAATTCTACCAAAAGCGTGTTTGGTTGGCGTATGTGCGTCCGTACACGGGCATGGGGCGTTCCGGATAATACTGGAGCAAGTCGTCCAATGTTTGCGTATGTGCGTCCATACACGTGCGTGGGGCGTTCCGGATAATACTGGAGCAAGTCGTCCAATGTTTGCGTATGTGCGTCCATACACGTGCGTGGGGCGTTCCGGATAATACTGGAGCAAGTCGTCCAATGTTTGAAGAATGGTAGAATGCCGAAGGGAAAAGGAACTCGATTAATTAACATATTCTCCCTTACCTTTTTTGCTATATACGAGGAATGATGGTCCTGCCGTAGAGAACTCTGTTGTAACCTTTCTTTCCGATTCGTGTGTCGTTTATGAGATAGAGAAAGAGGTCACTATCTGCCTGTGCCTTTAAGCCCTAAAATCACCCCTTACTGTACTGTTGAACAGAAATCTATTTTATAAAACTTAATTCTGATTGAAGAATGTTGCCAGAGACGAAATGGGAGAAGGATGTAGTAGTCTGTTTACTAAACCATTTCAAATAATGTATCGATTTTGAACGACAGTATATCGAATTCATATATTATACATGAAGAAGCCTTTAGCCATCAATTTCAGTTCCCTTTCGTGTAGTTGCAAGGCTCTTGCCATTCTGTCCCGGAGCTCGTTAAGCAATGGCCAAATTTCGGAAACAAGTAACCCGGTTCCGATTAGAGCGCAAACGTCTCCTCGGCCAAGGTCACCCGAGAGCGGTGCCTTATAGGGCGACCTGCGCACTGCGAGCCGCGCGCTGCGAGCCGCGCGCTGCGAGCCGCGCACTGCTCACGGCCCATATCATTCCAAATCACGAAGCGGCTCTCGGTGGGAAATAACAAGTACCCAGTGTACCCACCTGGTGTTTGAAGAATGAAGCATACCGCTGATCAACATATCCCCTTTCTCATAAACGATGCATGTGACAGAAAGAGAGGTTACAACGGAGCTCTTGGCGGCGGGACTATTATAAATCGGTACAGCTATACGAAGGAACGTGTTCTATGTGTTTATGGCGATGATAACTGACAACAGTGCGAGCAGGTTTCAATTTTTGTATGTTGAACTATGGCATCCCCATTTGGCAATGTTGATTGACTTAATAAAGCGGGAGAGGAAACAGAGAAGGAGAAGAGTAAGTATGGGATTAAGATCTACTCACTTTACATAGATAGTCATTTCTGAATGGTGATACCTCTGCTCTTCACCACTATTTAAACATTTTCGTCAACACATTAAAATACGTCTTCCCAGTATCTTCATTTGCTTTTAGCGCGATGGGAGAACATGTCTCACTTTACTGCCATCTAACGCAGTTCATCACCAGAAAAAGAGATCTACGTAATTGACAGTACCGTAACCATAATTTGTAGATTGTCTTGAGCGGCGTATGTGTGAGTTGGAGTGTTTTTTTAAGGCATAATCTTCTATTTATAAGAAATTTAACGATTGATTTATTATGTTTTTCGCACTTTGTGTATTATAAACTTCACAAACATTTTTTGTTTTTTATTTTAAAAATAGGAATTGATGCGTATTCCCACTGTTCTGGGTGAAAATGTTTTTTTTTAAAAAGGTTTGTGGGAAGTATACTTCACTTGTGTTACTATTTGTTTAAGCATATAAATAAATAAAAATATATAAAAAATAGTTTCTATTTTGATCAATATTAAAAAAAAAATTAAAAATCAAAGTAATTTGCCCTAAAAAGGGTTCAAAAATGGGTTTTATTTAAAAGCCACCTTTTGTACAGAAAAGCGAGCCAAATATATTAGAAATCTGTCAAGGAAATTGTTAAACATTACTACCATACTAGTTACTACCATATGTTCTTTCAACTATTTATTGATTGTGAAAAAATAGATTTTATCAGAAACTTGGCTAAGAGAAAGTGCACCTACCTAAAAACAAATTTGATAACATTTTAACAATAATCATTGCTAGTTTGCGATTTCTTGTGGATTTGCAATGTTGATGCTATAGGTATAACAGTACTCGGCCTCACTAATCCACAGTCAGATAGCACTAAAACTGTCAGCTGTCAGACGACAAGCACTCGATGACAATGCATTATTTACCCAGGAGAGAAGAAATGATTCGATCGCAGAAACGGCAGACCTTACCGAAAAGGAAAGGAGACAGAAGCCGGTGGAAGTGAAACGAATTAACAGAAGCACGACAAGAAATAATGTCATGTTCTACACACGGTAAACAGGGGAACACAAACAGGGAAATTGCAGCTCCACGTAGAAAACAACACAATTTCGTTACGTAATGTAGAATACAGCGAAGAAAATCAGAAGTTTTAGCATTACGCTTGTAATTCTCATTTGAAACTAATTATAGCTCCATTGCAGCACGTTCCTCCGGGTTATAATTAAAGTTTGCACATTCGCCGATTTCTAGTAAACATTGGAACGTCTTCCAAACACCTAAAACAGTTTCACATTAACCGTGGGAGAGCAGAAATATTTCATTATCGTTCTGATATATCTAGATAAGACTTCTTTGGGTGAAATGCACTGAGAAATCATTTCGAAACGGTTTTGAGAGATCTCTGCGAAACTTAAAGATGTTCAGATTTCGGATCAAGCGATTAGGCCAACGTCGTTGAGGAATGTACAAGTAAGAGTACAAGCAATGAAACTATATTAGGTCCTATAGTTTCAAATTTAATTGTTAACATAAACATGGGAATGCGTTTGTTCTGGGCAAATCAGGCGTAGCAATAAACCATATTTTATGATATAGTCCAGCTAATGAACCGGGCTGGTGAAAATTTACAAGAATTTGAGAATAATGACAGAACGAGTTGAACAACTGTAACTTCCGTGATGTAAACATGTATTCGTTAAAGCACACGCATTTGCAGCGCGTACTGTCAGGGGCCTCGTTGTGTTTTTACATTAACATTTATTAATAATACAGACACGACAATACGTGGTTGGATAGGGTTCTAACTGACATATTTTGCAAAAATAACTTTTGAATGCAAAACCACTTCTTTTGCTCATTTCTATAACCTAAATAATTTTCAAAGCTATCTGTGCAGTATTTTCGGAGATGCTTGTTTGACAAGTTAAATATCTATTAATTTTACATGGTTCTAACATCACTTAGAACCTTGTTTAATCCTCATATTGTATGTATCTGACAGTTTCCAGGCGAAGTCCAATTCGTCGCTTTGGTTGGAAAGGGTTCTAACTACACCTTAGATGTTCTGAGATAAGAGAGTTTGCAAAGACGATATTGGCAAATACGGCAAACTTTGACACCTCATATCTCAGAACTAGGTGATGTAAAGTTAGAACCAAATGCAAAATCGTTAATAATGCGCTTTGCTGCACATCGGCAAACGGCGTTCATTTTTATCGTTTTTGGTAAACCAAGAGCAGCTAAAAGATCAACTTGTCGATGCGCAGAGGCCATTATATCCACGTTATACTCACAGCGAACCTTGCATCGGAGATTTGACAGAAAAGGGTTAATTGAACAGTAACTATCTGTGTTTTAAAAAATACAAGGAGAAGCAGATAAATTGGATTCTGCTGTCATCCAACATTACTTCTCCGGACTTGACTACCAGCCACGAAGAACTGTACAGCTGCACCAATAATGGAACGGTGATGTAGAATATTAGTTAACTTTTGTTGTTGTTATTATCATTAAATTCTGTCACCTTACTACGGGAAATGGGCATGAGCCTAGTTTTATTGTTGTGATTATCATTACATTCTGTCAACTTACTACGGGAAATGGACATGCGCCTAGTTTTATTGTTGCTATTATCATTAAATTCTGTCAACTTACTACGGGAAATGGGCATGAGCCTAGTTTTATTGTTGTGATTATCATTACATTCTGTCAACTTACTACGGGAAATGGACATGCGCCTAGTTTTGTTGTTGTGATTATCATTACATTCTGTCAACTTACTACGGGAAATGGACATGCGCCTAGTTTTGAGGGTCATTTAATAAATAATAAGAACAAATACACAGTGCACTGCACTTCCAATAAATAGCAGAAAATGGATTACATATTAAAAAATGATATGGTATTTCTAAAAACTAGCCACAAAATCAAACATTTATATGGACGCAAAACTAATTACTTATTTACAGGTATTTTTATTAAAACTATGAAAACTCAAACAATCATGGTTTAGATTTAAAAAAATACGGGGATCAATATTCTTCACATTAACAGTAAAGGTAAACGCATAGATAATTTAGAAACGTTAGAAATTAAGAAATCCCTTAATAATAATGAGTCCATTATTAAGAATCAAAAAAACCTATCTTACAGCCCTATTTTAAATATGTTTCTTTTCACCACTCTATTCCCCCACTCTTTACTAATCCCTAGTACGCCTCCACCCCCACTGTGACACCTAATATGTATGTTCTGCCATAATTTTGTAATATTTTTTAGTATATATTTTGCCCCGATGATGAAAAAATAAAAAGTGGTTAAAACAGAGTTTGATTGTATCATTTAATTATAATTATAATGCTAATAACAAATAGCTTCATACAATAGTAGAAAGATGAATCTTTAATTCAATATTTCCAAAAGGCAAAGAACTAAATAAATGACTAGTGATTACTATATTCATGTATTACCTACTATTTACTGAGACAAGAAGTTGTGCTAATTTTATTGATTCAAGATTGAATAACAAGTACTCCGCGATAGTAAATCAACAGAAAGAAGATATGAAACATTTTCCGTGTAAAATTGAAAGTATCCGAGGGCGAGAATGCTCTGATTGTTTGCGGAATAAAGCGTCTACAAGGTGTAGTAGTGTGTGTACACTGTCTGTCTATTGTGTGATGGTAGGGATAACTTCGAAGAAGTGGTTTATATAAGCCTAATCTAAATCTTGAATAGGCTAATAATTGTACTTGTTCATTCATCAGAACAAAGAAACACATTGTAAATAATGAAAAAGTCACTGCTGAAAAAACATAATATCAATGCCCATTGTGAAGTGAAACGATTCAAATAACAATGCACTGTAATTAACCGAAACTAAGGAGCTCAATATTGTGATATATACCGTATTCCTAATCAGATTCTTGCTAATGAGATACTAAAAAACATCGAACCTATAAACGATGTATGTTTATGTAGATAGAACGTACGTACAATTGTCATTCATAGAGTCATTATGGGTAAACCCTATAGGTTCTTCAGCGATGAGCTCTTCAAAGAATTTAATATCGTGAATGTTCGTCAAAACTATATAAAAAGTTTATTATCCACGTACACAAAAACCTAAAAAAAAAGATCATAAATATATTACACACTAGAAAGAATCTCGCTCGTATGCTAACAGCATTGGCGTGCATTTCTCTATGTATACTATTGTATTATTTTATTATGTTATGGCCAACTGAATAAATGATTGTACAAGTGCCTTACTAAGTATACGGAAAAAAAATATATCGAATAAAAGTCTTTTTTTTTTTTTTTTAAGGTAGAAACAGCTGTTCAGCTTTTATGGACTGCACCCAACTGGCTAACAGGGAGTTGTAGTCCACAATAAATATTTTTTAGATGCTGTTGTCCAATTATGTTGAGTAATACAAATAATGTGTATCAATTTACTTGCCTTTATTGAAAGGTCGTCTACGTGACATTTTTTTGCAGACCTGTAATGTCAATGAATTCTGATTTTCACTTCTGGTCAAAATGTGAAAAAATTTACGACGACAATACCTACATATTACAATAAATTCCACAAGTTAATCAAAACAATAATCTGTTTTATAATTATTGAATTAAATTCCACGAAACGCAGCAGTTAGGCTTTGCGGGTTATTGTTTTAGAGGTTTTAATGTGATACCACAAATAGAACGCGCGAAAGCACCTGTACCTGTGTATCCTCGTAGGTAAGGTTGGTTTAATGGGACATATTGGTGAACAAATGCCAGGGTGTCATGATAGGATTAAATTAGAATCAACTCACCGATTTGTCGTCAAAGAACAAATTGCAGTGATTGTATTACTGCTGGTATACTCGTACAACTAGTTGTTACTGAATGAATTAAAATCAATTTACTTAGTATAACACCACTACATAATCAGTGTGAAAATATAGTGGAGTTCTACTAAGTAAACTTATTTTCACCAAGTATTAGCTGCATACAATAGTATGTTACTGAATGGTTTATTTGACAAATCGTGAGAGCATGCCTAAACATATTTGGAAGCGTTTGGTGTCGAAGCCAGATGAATATCGTACCAGTTTCATTTGGTGAGAATTTCAGTAATGTCTGGATTTTTAATACGGCCTTCCTCATATTTTGCTGGGAACCGCCGTATTTCTGACGTTCACTGATGTCTCTACTAGATCCGCCATTCTGTGGCAAGACGACATCAAAATGGCGATCTGGAGAAGTGTTCCTTATGAAACTCTGAGAGGTCCTGGACAAAAAGAAAAACAAACATAAACGATTTAAAATAGAATTGTCACAGTAATTTGGAGGCGTTATTAATAAGTTTAAATTAAGAACGCGAGACATTGTTTCTGTCCTGTTCTGTCCCCTTGCACGTACGAGTATATTCGTCGCCGTTTCCTCGTCATCCTAATTTGTCGGCTGATGCAAACTTCTTTTAAAAACAGTTCCGCTCAGTCGACCAAAGGCCGGTTGTTTCTTCCATGGAGCCTATATATGTATACACACACACACAGACATATATCTTAAGAGGTAGATGCTTGGATAAAATATAGGTAATTAAGTAACACTGCCAAAAACAAATATTTTTAAGTCATTGTCGTTTCAACCTTTGAATGACAGGAAGAACGGTGGACAATTAAATTCGGCAACTTTACTGAATTATCACATAACGGATAACAATCGGCTCCGAGCCTTTGAAAACCTTTAGATGAGTAATTACTTAATACTTGGACAGCACCCGATAATAATTTGTAAACGTATTCCACAACCGACCCCGGGCGCGCTTCCTCGATTGGGAGCACTGACGGGAAATATCCTGCGGGTGGTCACATTGGACCAGCCGACAAGGGTAGCTGGCGAGCCTACCCGTTTCCCGCGCTCTCTACACTCTCGCACTTCGTTATATACGGATCACTTGTTGATTGTTGTCGAGAGAATACAAAAA